>JAPYYD010003327.1:0-14280 GCA_028551405.1 Uromys caudimaculatus
TATTTCTTCCCTGACTAAGTTGTCGCTGAGTAGAGCATTGTTCAGCTTCCATGTGTATGTGGGCTTTCTGTTGTTATTGTTGCCATGGAAGACCAGCCTTAAACCGTAGTGATCTGATAGGAGGCATGGGATTATTTCAGTCTCCTTATATCTGTGGAGGTTTGTTTTGTGACCGATTATGTGGTCAGTTTTGGAGAAGGTACCATGAGGTGCTGAGAAGAAGGTATATTTTTTTGATTTAGGATGAAATGTTCTATAGATATCTGTTAAATCCATTTGGTTCATTACCTCTGTTAGTTTCACTGTGTCTCTGTTTAGTTTGTGATTCCAAGATCTGTCCATTGATGATAGTGGTGTGTTGATGTCTCCTACTATTATTGTGTGAGGTACGATGTGTGCTTTGAGCTTTAGTAAGGTTTCTTTTATGAATGTGGGTGCTCTTGCATTTGGAGCATCAATGTTTAGAATTGAGAGTTCTTCTTCGTAGATTTTTCCTTTGATGAGTATGAAGTGTCCTTCCTTATCTTTTTTGATGACTTTTGGGTGAAAGTCAATTTTATCCAATGTTAGAATGGCTACTCCGGCCTGTTTTTTGGGACCATTTGCCTGGAAACTTGTTTTCCAGCCCTTTACTCTGAGGTAGTGTTTGTCTTTATCATGGAGGTGTGTTTCCTGAATGCAGCAAAATGCTGGGTCCTGTTTATTTATCCAGTGTGTTAGTCTATGTCTTTTTATTGGGAAATTGAATGCATTGATGTTAAGAGATGTTAAGGAATAGTGATTGTTGCTTCCTGTTATTTTCGACGTTATTTTTATGTTTGTGTCTATCTTCTTTTGAGTTTGTTGAAAGATTACTTTCTTGCTTTTTATGTAGTTTCCCTGCTTGCGTTGGTGTTTTCCATCTATTATCATTTGTCGGGCTGGGTTTGTGGATAGATATTGTGTAAATTTGGTTTTGTCATGGAATATCTAGGTTTCTCCATCTATGGTAATTGAGACTTTTGCTGGTCATAGCAGCCTGGGCTGGCAGTTGTGTTCCTTAGGGTCTGTATGGGTTCTACCCAGGACCTTCTAGCTTTCATAGTCTCTGGTCAGAAGTCTGGTGTAATTCTGATAGGTCTGCCTTTATATGTGACTTGACCTTTTTCCCTTAGTGCTTTTAATATTCTTTCTTTGTTTTGTGCATTTGGTGTTTTGACTATTACATGATGGGGGTAATTTCTTTTCTGGTCCAATCTATTTGGAGTTCTGTAGGCTTCTTGAATGTTTATGTTCATCTCTTTCTTTAGGTTAGGGAAGTTTTCTTCTATAATTTTGTTGAAGATATTTACTGGCCCTTTAAGTTGGAAATCTTCACTGTCTTCTATACCTATTATCCTTAGGTTTGGTCTTCTCATTGTGTCCTGGATTTCCTGGATGTTTTGGGTTAGGAGCTTTTTGCATTTTGCATTTTCTTTGACTGTTGTGTCAATGTTTTCTATGATATCTTCTGCACCTGAGATTCTCTCTTCTATTTCTTGCATGCTGTTGGTGATGCTTGCATTCCTAGGGTTTCTATCTCCAGAGTTGTCTCCCTTTGTGATTTCTTTATTGTTTCTATTTCCGTTTTTAGATCTTGGATGGTTTTGTTCATTTCCTTTGCCTATTTGATTGTGTTTTCCTGTACTTACTCTTTATGGGCTTCTTGCTATTTACCTGTGTTCTCTTGTATTTCTTTTTTTGGGGGGGGGTTGATACTTTATTTACATTTCCAATGTTTCCTCCTTTCTAGGTCTCCTCTTTGGAAACTATCTATTCCCTCCTTCCTCCCCCACCTCTATGAGGGTATTCCACCTCCCACTCATCCGACCACCCACTCTTATATTCCCACCTTGACATTCCCCTTTACTGGGACCTCTCCTCCCCCTGATGGCCAAGAAGGCCCTCCTCTGCCACATATGTGTTCCCGAACCATGTGTCCCTCCATGTGTATTCTTTGCTTGGTGGTCCAGCCTCTATGAGAACCAGGGGGTTCAGGCCATTTGACACTGTTGCTCCCTCCATGGGGCTGCAGACTCCCTCAGCTCCTTCAGTCCCTTCTCCAACTCCTTCATCTGAGACCTCACTCTCAGTCCAGCAGTTGCTGTAAAGTGAAACTTGGGTATTCCAAACGTTTGGGCTAATATCCACTTATCAGTGAGCTATTAAAAACAATGATTTAATGAAATTTGCAGGCAAATGGATGGAACTTGAAAATATCATCCTGAGCGAGGTAACTCAGTCCCAAAAGAATGAACATGGTATGTACTCTTGTATTTCTTTAAGGGACTTATTTATTTCATTCTTCAAGTCTTCTATCATCATCATGAGAAGTGATTTTAAATCTGAGTCTTGCTTTTCTGGTGTGTTGGGGTATCCAGGGCCACTGTGGTGGGAGTAATTGGTTCTGATGATGCCAAGTTGCCTTGGTTTCTGTTTCTTATATTCTAGCTCTTGCCTTTCTCTATCTGGTTGTCTCTGGTGTTAGCTGGTCTTGTTCTCTCTGACTATGGCTTGTCCCTCAAGCCTTTGTGTCAGCACTCCTTGGAGACCAACTCTTTCTGAGAGGAATTTGGGTTTGGAGAGCTGTGGTACACTGTTAGCTCTGGAGTGCAGACAGAAACCAGAAGGATCCTGTCCCCAGCTGTTCCTTGGTTCCTGTGTCCTCATGGCTCTGTGAGGGTCCCTCTTGATCGAGGAATTTGAACAGAAGTGGTGGTCTTAATGTGCTAGAAGGTGTGTTGGCACTCCTGGGAGACCAGCTTTCACCTAGAAAGGGGGAAATATTGGAACTGTAAATAAAATATCAAAAAAAGGATTGACGTGAAAAAAATGAACATTATGATAAAATTAATGTTCTTTTAACTCACTATCTTCTTCCTTAAGATTGACGTTGTAAAGCCTTGCAGTTACAGAAATGCTAGACAGGGTGACTCTATTTGCTTTTGATCCTGTTTTAGTTTGGGGCAGAATTACTAGATCAAAAGTTATTTCCTACTGCCTGTTATATCAAATTTGGCTTTCTACAAAAGTTCAAGCTCTCTGGGCCCTCTTTAATTCTTCCTTTCCTTTCTCTATATTTCTTTTATATTTGACGTAAGACCACTGTCCTTTTTCTTTGATTCTTAGAATACTGTGCAGCCCCTTGCTTAGGCAAAGGCAGTCTGTTTTTTGTTTTTCTATAATATCAGGCAATTTCTGGTCTGACAAGTCCGTTCAGGAAGGGAGGCAGTTCACTGAGTCAAAATGTTTTCCTCCGTGTCTCTCACATGAACCCTTTTTTCAATATTATTCTTATCTTTATTATACTTCTGTAAAGAATAGAATAACATCAGAATTCCTAAAACTGATTACTTTTGCCTTCAGGAAGGTACCAAAGCTTGTCTTTAATTGTATGATCAAAATCTCTTCCTATTCATACTAGTTCCTTATTTCTGAAGCTGAAAGTAAAAACCTAGTAATTCAGTTACAGCTTGTCAGTTTCTAGAATTTCCCTAAGTTTTTCTACTTTAATAATTTTTCTTCAAATCCTGTCTCATGCTTATTAATAGCATTATATATATATGTGTGTGTGTGTGTGTGTGTGTGTGTGTGTGTGTGTGTAATTAGTTCTAAGAAAGGCTCAATTTTTCTTCATAACTGTTTTTCTTAAGGAACTTCATTCATTTTTTCTCGTTCGTACCAGCTTTTTGTTATCCAGTTCTAGCTTTCTGAGAGAGGCCTTTAACAGTGAGAAAGGTATAAATATAAGTAAAAGCTGTGCAGCAAATTTCCAGCACGCACAGTGAAGGTCTGTCCAGGTCATCTATGCACTGGAATTTTGTCGAACAGCACCTTTGGGACTCTTGGCACCACCGTCTCCCCTATTCAGTTTTGAAGCACAGAATTCAACTGTTAAGGCCCTAAACCATTGGTTAGGTATCTGATGACAGCTGGGAATAAGAAAACAAAAAGCAAAATTATAAAAATAATGAATGGTATCCCACATCTGATTCTTCCCTTTCTACTCTTGTATCCACCAGATCCAAGCCCTGCCCTCAGCCAGGGCTGGTCCCCAGCGCTTTATAAAGCGTATGTTCCACTGATAGATACACCATGCTCATCCTCAAGGTTTGATTTTCTCCTTTAAATGTCTACCTAGGACCTGAAGAGGCAGGTCAGTGATCAAGAGCTTTCACTGCTCTTACGAAGGACCAGAGTTCAGTTTCCAGCATTCATGTAAGGTAGCTCACAATTGTCTTTAACCCCAGCTCCAGGGAATCCAATATCATCTTTTAGCCTAGGGGTGCATTGCATTCATGTACACACACACACACACACACACACACACACACACACACACACACACACACACATACTCACACACACACACTGCATACATATATAATATATGTATAATAGAATATAATGATCTGGGCAGTGGCGGCGCACGCCTTTAATCCCAGCACTTGGGAGGCAGAGGTAGGTGGATTTCTGAGTTCGAGGCCAGCCTGGTCTACAGAGTGAGTTCCAGGACAGCCAGTCTACTCAGAGAAACCCTGTCTCAAAAAACCAAAAAAAAAAAAAAAAAAAAAAAAAAAAAAGAATATAATTATGTATTAATAATTTAAAATAATATGATATATACTAATTTTTAAAAAGTTTCTACTACTTCATTTTTATGTAGGGTGATACACAGTATTGAAAGATTAAAACATATCTGTGGACCTGCTTTTTATTTAATAATTTTTGTTGTAAAGACAGTGGCAATATCTGATCTTATGTTTAGAACAATTCAAATATGGAACATACTCTAAGACTCATTGGATACTATCATATACATTTGCTAATGTATGGAGATGGAGATGGCAGTAATATATCACAAATAATTATCTGTGTGGAAGCCAGCAGTATTTTCAAAATGCACGGGGGGGACTGAGAGTGTGGCTCAGTGTTAGAGCATTTGTTTAGCATGTATGAAGCCCTGGGTTCCATCTTCAGCAGCACAAAATTAGAAAGTAGGCTCTCAACAGGGACTCCATTTTCCATAATGGGCCAGGTTTGATACCTTTGAATATGTGCCCCAACCCTCCCTTTCTCATTTGGTTATGTGCTGTTAGTCTAGACAGATTTGCTAGAGTTTTAGGCTTTGTGTTCTGGAATCACTTCGTCTTGGTTTGGGGGCCCAGTTCCGAGTTGCAAATCAGTGACCATATCCTATGCAATGCTATGGTTAGGCGAAGGCTTATCCAGATATCCTCTTCTGTGTAGTGCTGATATTGTTACCATGTTATTGCCATTGATGGTTTTCCTTAATGAGTCCTTTGTACTGGATGTTCCTATGGGTCACAAACAGTGGTTGTGGGTCATGTATAATTTTCTGCAGTAATACTTGTCTCCATGCAGGCGATGTTTCATCATTTAGGCATCTTACTTCCAGGCACTACATTGTCAGTATCTCCACTGATGCCCATGAATCAGTGAAGATGTAGCAGGGTTCAATATCTAGGGTAAAAACCATGGAAATAACACAAGTGAACAGAGAGGTCCCGTTTCAACCCACAGTTATAATGCATAGCTTTCTTGGAACAGCACAACAGCAATGCCTTAGGACCGACTCATTGGCCTTGAATTTAGCTGATCCATCTGTGAAGTAGGCTTAGACATCCTCTAGGACCTTCCCACACTAAAGTCCCCAAAGTCCAAGGCACCAACATAGATCCCACATCTGAGACAAGCTCATATAGAATATAACCAGCTAAATTTTTATATATCCTAGACTTTATAACACCCGCCTTACTTTCTTTCTTCATCTGTCACTTCTGCTTAGAAACAATCACTTGCTGGGCAGCAACCATTTTGTTGGCATTCTCATTTCTGACCTATTTCATGGTAGTAATGTCCCAAGGTCACAATGCTGGCTATTGCTTTGTTAGATTCTAATAGTCTTATAGCTTCTCATGACAACCAGCAGTCATCTGTTTAATGGGGAATATAATGTGGTCATGTACGACAAGTGCTGTGTCCAGTACCCCAAGAGGCATCATAGCCTGCCGGCTGCATGATATTGTCATCACTTTAGTCTGTATACTTGTCAGTCATTGACACTTGGAGTTTAAATGTTCTTTGAGGATGACTGACCAAACTGGAGAGACAGTCTATAAATCTGTAGAATTTCTTGAGTATGTTTGTCTCTGCTCTCACTAGAAAAATACTGTCTCATATCCTGAAAGAAAATTCCTTTTGCTAATTAGTGTTCTGTTTCTGACAAGATATTACCAGCCAAACAGATGTTTGGAACAGTAGCTGCTACTGCTGCAAAACCAGATGCGGAATTGAGCCAGACAAAATGGAATTGAGCTTTAAAAGATGCCAAATGGACCTTCTACTCTCATCTTTTGTGAAGAAGTCATGTATAATCTCCTCCCTTATTATCTACCCCTCATTTTTCCCCTTGCTTTTAAAAGGACTTGTGTTCTTTGTTCAGACTAGAAGCTGATCTATGAGCTAATCTTCCGAGCATATTCTTCTTCTCCATTCCTTCATTGTGGCTGTCAGTTTTGTTAAGTACATGATTCTGTGAGGGAGAAAGAATGCAATTGGGATTGGAAATTAGCACCATTTTTAACTCTTTCCCAGGGACTGTAAAGTGCCTCCCTACTGTCTTCAATCTCTAGGCTCTCCTAAGGTGTTTTACTGTGTGAGTGGGCTGAGGTAGCTAGGTAAGCACTTAGCGCTGTCCTTATCCCTCCAGTGCTATTAGAATTGTGAATGACCCCACCCCCATTTGGAACATCCCTTAGAAGCAACAGAAGTGTTACACATACTTAACGTATGTCTTCCTGCAATTCATTTAGCAGCATTAGTTCATTTAGCAGCACTTGAACATGCATTGGACCCAGAGGACCTACTGAAAAATTACATCATTCCATTGTACAATGTGAGTCAGTTCCAAATGTAGTTAAAGTCATTTTCCCAACATGCCTATAGGTTTAGCTCAACACCACAGTAGCTTGTTTCTCAATTTACAAAAGATCTGAGGTTTGTTTGTTTGTTTGTTTGTTTTATGTGTTTGAGTGTTTTGCTAGAATGTCTGTCTGTGCACCACCACATGCATGCCTTTTGCCTTGGAGGTCAGGGGATCAGGTCCCCTGGAACTAGAGTTATTGACAATTGTGAGAGGCTATGCAGGTGCCAGGAAATGAACCCAGGTCCTCTGCAAGAACAAGTTTTCTTAACTGATGAGCCTCTATCCCCAAAGATGAAAAGTTTTGACAACATGCTTATAAATCCCCAACAGTCCCTGATTAGAGTGTCCTGGACTTGTTTTTTCTTGAAGGGGTAGGATCCAGGTCAAAACTGCACTGAGATCAGGGACTGACTTGACCATCAGTGTTAAGAGCACAGGCCTCAGTGTGAGCTTCTGCTTCCTCTTGATTTTTCTCCCATTTGCCCACAGTAAATGCAAAGGCTGGCCATGGACTCCTCTAGTGAATCTTTTTAACCTTACCATTTTTTTTTTAGCTCTTTCAAGACCTGACAATGAGACAGACTTTTTCTCATGAAAAAATTATGAATATATCTTTGAGACCCTCCTCAAAGGATCCAAGTTCACAGAACCTTTAACTGGTGATCTTTTCTTCCTTGTCCCAAGGTGTTTTTCCCAGTCCTGTATCTGGGCTCCCATTCTGGAAGTCTGCTTCCCTGAGCCTAAGCACTTTTCTAGAGGCCATCTCAGGAGCACAGGAGAAGATTTTAGTATCCGTTCTATCCTGGTGCTGCCAACTTAAAAACAAACAAACAAAACATCATGTGGCTGTCTTGTCCTTTGACAGCACATGTTCTCTATTACAAACTCAGGCTGGCTATTTTATTCCCCCTTCTAAGTGAGATTCAAGTTTCCTTGCTTGGGCCTTCCTTCCTGTCTAGCTTCTTTGGGTCTGTGTTGCATAACATAGTACCTATATTTTATATCTAATATCCACTTATAAGTGAGTACATATCATGTATATCCTTTTAAGATTGGGTTACCTCACTTAGGATGATATTCTCAAGTTACATCCATTTGCCTGCAAAATTCATGATGTCTTTGTAATAGCTGAGTAGTATTCCATTGTGTAAATGTACCACATTTTCTGTATCCATTCTTCTGTTGAGGGACATCTAGGATTTTTTTTTCCAATTTCTGGCTATTATGAATAAAGCTGCTATGAACAGTGTTGAGCAAGTGTCTTTGTGGGATGGTGGAGCATCTTTTGGCTATATGCCTAGGAGTGGTATAGTTGGGTCTTGAGGTAGAGCATAAGAGGCAGATGGAGGGAGGGAGAGGGAACGGGGAGGGGAATGGGGGACTCAGGATCAGGTTTGGGAAGGACAGGAGAGATGGTCAGATGGCCATGAAAATGAATGGAAATCTGCAACTGATGGGGGTGAGGAGGGGGGCATCTCCAGGATGAGACAGAGACCTGGGATACAGGAGGCACCCAAGAATCAGTGGAGGTGACCTTAGCGGTAACTCACTACATTGGGGATATAGAACCTGAAGAGGCCACTTCCTGTAACCAGGCAGGAACCCCAATGGAGTGATATAGACACCAACCCACTCACAAAACTTTCACCCCAAAATTTATCCTGTCTACAAGTAATGCAGACATGGGGTAGGGAGCAGAGACTGAGGGAATGGCCAACCAATAACTGGCCCAACTTGAGACCCATCCCATGGGCAAGCACCAATCCTTAATGCTATTAATGATAGTCTGTTATCATCAGGAGCATGTTGCCCTCTGAGAGGCTCCACCCAGCTGCTGATTAGACAGATACAGACACCTACAGACAAATAGTGGATGGAGATTGGGGACTCTTATGGAAGAAGGGAAGGAAGGATTGTGGGGTCCTGAAGGGGACAGGAACTCCACAGGAAGACCAACTAACCAGGACCCTTGGAGCTCTCAGAAACTAAACCACCAACCAAAGAACATACATGGGCTGGACCTAGGCTTCCCTGCACATATGTAGCAGATGTGCAGCTTGGCCTTCATGTGGGTCCTGAACAACTGGAGCAGGGACTGTCCTAAAAGCTGTTGCCTGTATGTGAGATATGTTCTTCTAGCTGGGCTGCCTTGTCTGGCCTCAGTGGGAGAGGAAGTACCTAGCCTCACAGAGACTTGAAGTGCCAGGGTGGGAGTGATACTCAGGGGGCCACCACAGGCTCAGAGGAGAAGTGGAGAGGACATGGAGGAAGGCTTATGGGGCGGTGACTGGGAGGGGGCAGTGAGTGGGGTGTGAAGTGAATAAGTAAAATCAATCAATCAATCAATCAATCAATCCCAGGGTGGAGCTATAGTGATGAAATAAGAATAAGTATTCAGGTCAGCAGAGTAGTGAGGAGAAGGACCATCATGCTTTGCTGCAAAGCAAGGGCTAGACTTCTGTCTCCCCAGCTAAGTCTAGTGGACCTTGAAATATAGATCCTTTTATACTTCATCCTCCCCACTACTCTTTACCCCTTTCTACAAGATACTAGAGTTCGGAATGCCCAAGCGTCTCCATGTGTATGTAACCACACTGATCTTGGGCTCTAGGACCTACCTGCAAATATGTTCTTTCCACCAAGGAAAGAGTCTGGAAGCCATGCATAGTGGCAGATGCCTATAATTCTACACCCAGCCGACTGAGACCAAAGATTGTACATTTGAGGACAGACTGGGCTATATAGTAAAATTTAACTAGTAGAACAATATGTTCCTTGGGTACAGCTCCGTAATTTAGTGGGTGTTAGGAGCCTATAGAGTTCCTCTTTCCCACTTTCTGCAGTTACTGGGTGGGGGTGGCCCAGAAAAGGCTAACTGAGCTGTTTGTCCAGAGGGGATTGGTTGCAAACAGTATGGATGCCCTGGGCTGTCCTGATGTGATTGGCTGTTGGTCTCTTGTCCCCACTCCCCCTCCCCCTCTGTAAAGCCTGAGGACTGGGTCAGTGGGGAGAAGAGAAAGGGAGAAGGCCAGCGCATCCCCACCCCACCTCTGAGGTTTAGTATCTGCTCAGGCCAGTGACTCCAAAGCTGACTGGGGACTGAGGCTACTCTGATGTTCAATCTGAGGCCTGAAGTCCCAGGACTACAGAGTGAGATCCTGCTTTTTCTTTCTTCAAAGGAAAACAAGAGATGGAGGGACAGTAGGGCAGAGTCTCTCCCATGGCACTCTGACATCCTTTCATGTAAGCAGCGGCTTAAATTGTAGGTGTCTGAAACTCCTTACGAAGCTCAGACTGGCCTAACTTTATTTAATCCAAGTCTTGGTTGTATAGCTGTGCTCCCCAAATAAGAACTGATGGTATGCCTATGAGGAGCATAGAACAAAGCCATTTCTCATTTGCTTTTCTGACTCTCCTAAGAGGCTGTCTATGAGATAGTTGCTTTCCCCCGGGTTGTAATAAGGTATGGAACATCTGGCTTTACTCTCTTCAGAATAAACTGTAATGGACAAAACTGTTTAGCTGAAGTATAGAATTGATTCCTCAGTACTGGGGTATGCCACAGTTTGTTTTGTCATAATCTGACCTCTGGTGTGGTGATGTCATTCTCAATGTATGAGATAAGAACTGTGAGGAGACTACACAGAGAAACCCTGTCTCGAAAAACCAAAAAAAAAAAAAAAAAAAAAAAAAAAAAGAACTGGCATACTTTAATATGCTTCCATGTACTGACCATATAAATAATCAACGGCTTGAATCTGAAATGGCCCGTTGTTCTAAAGATAAACATATATTTTGTGCTGTCTTCAGTAAAACAATTTTAGCAGTATTCTTCATAAACCTTAGAAATCCTCCTCAAAGAGCACAGTCCCATTCTAGGTCCTTAGCTAGCCTCCCCCTCCACCCCGATCTTTTTCCTGGAACCACTCGCTTTCCTGGAATGACCTCAATGTCCATCCTTTGTCCCAGCCTTTCCTGAGGCCCCACATGCATGCCCTGGAATTTTGAAGTAAATCTCTGCTTCACAAAGCCTTACAGTCTCCAAATCATCTCTTTTACTTTTTTTGTCCCTCTCTGACACATAGCTCTATTGGACACCTCCCTATTTAGAATGTCTTTTGCCTTTTCTATATCTCAGTCAGGATGTTGATAGTGAAGAAAATAGCAGAGTCAATTCTTGACTTCTGACTTTTAAAAGCCTTGATCTGCCAGTAAAGCATTGCCACCAAGGTCGTTGTTATCCTTTCAGATGGCATTAAAATTTCTTCAGTATGAGAATGGGGATCTAGATTTACACCCTAATTTAGCCAAGAGGCCAAGAAATATTTAGATTTAGAAAGATGAAAAGAAGGAAGCAGAGAGAAATAGACTAATTAAAATAATTTAATCCCTATTAATTCTCAGAATAGCAAAACAATATTTCTATCTAGAAACTATATCTCTCAAGTTAGATAGAGATAGATAGATAGATACATAGATACATAGATACATAGATACATAGATACATAGAATCATCGATGCCTAGATACATAGATAGATAGACAGATAGATATCAGGAAGTTTTAACTATAGAGAATATTTATGTGTCACTATATACTTGAAGAGAGAAATGATAAGCCTGGTAAAACATAAGCCAAGATGTAAAGCTTACATATTGGTCTGAAAATCAGAAAGAAAATATAATACTGTACCTCCTCACCCCACCCCACCCGCAGTACAGAGAAGAAGTATCTGGCAAGGTTCCAAAGTCCTGTTGCATCGTATTTTACAAGAGTAAAGAATTGTCTGTATAGGATTTAGGCAAATAAACCTATTTGTATTTCCTGTGGTTGAGAGCAGTGTGCAAACAATGGCATGTTTCCTAGGAAAGGAAGCTGACGTCTATGATCAGAAAAGGGAAATGTATGAGAGACTAGCACAAGCAAATGAGCAAAAGCCACATAAGAAGAAAATATCTCAATGATGCCAGCCCGGGATATTGGTTCCCTCACTCCCCACTTCCGTGTAGCAGAAGAGGATCAAAGGGGAAAGGGATCAATACAAAAATGAAATTAAGTGTCTACCACCCAATGTGATAACAAAAGAAAAAATCAGTATTAGAAAGAAGATAAAGTACAACTTACACCTTTAACGTGATGGGTTTGATTTTTGTACTGCTGGTAATTAAGTTCAGATATATTTTACATGTTTACATCTGTCAGTGAAGCATCCCCCATAGTCTTTTTTTCCTTTAAGAGTGTATTAAATTTCTCCAGTATAAGAAGGGGCATCTAGATTTATACCACATTCAGCATTTCACATTTTCCATAAATGGAAAAGCCCAACAGTCAAAGTTAACTAATCACCTCTGCCTCAGGGAAAAATAAGACTCTTCCAGCCACCTGGTGGCAGTATACTCTGTTCCGTTTTGAGGGGTGAAATGTTTCTTTCTACTTGCCTTGCTGTTTCAGGATCTTCTATTGTCATGTGCTTCTCAGTATACTAGCTTTTATGACTAGAACCATCCTTGCAGAGCCATGCCCATCAAAGGAAAGTGGGGGCCTGATTCCTGTTCTATCGCACCCCAAATAGACATTTCCCTCCTGAAGCCTTTATATTTCCTTATCTATGACTCCTCACCTTCAGAGCAGCTAGAATTTCTCCCCTGTATTCTATTATGTTAATATTGTTGCCTTGATGTCACCCAGAACAATTATTTCTGTCACTTCTTTTCCCATATCTTCCTTCTCAAAAACAGTGAGCTCATCCAGGGCATGAAGCAGAGTCTAACTAATGCTGATGTTTCCTAATTAGAAGGCAGAGGCCAGGCCGATTATGAAAGTTGAGGGATTGTTCAAGAACATGCTTTCATGGCTATGTAAAGAAAACTCAATGTCTTTTATTTTACACACACACACACACACACACACACACACACACACACACACACACACTTCATCCACAAAGGTTAATTCAATTCTTCATATTTTTTTTTTGCTAGATGTGCTCTGTTTTGATATCACAAACTGTAAATGCCTACAAGTGTATGTTACTACTTCCCATTCTAATGCTTCTGGTGGTAGGAATTATGATTCCTTCAGAAAATGGAGCATATTGTTATCATTGGCAACATACTTCATCCCATTCAGTAATCTGAAGCCTCAATTTCACCTTGTTTAGTACAAGTATGCCTTTATATGTTTCCTTTTCATGCCAAATATTCCAATTCCCTTGAATCTAGAGACCTTAGCAAAGCATGGGACGTGGCTATTTATGTAACTGGGGAGCAGAGAAAAGGTGTTAATTCCAGGACCCATTTTCTCGGTATTTTTCCAGGTTTTCTCACCTGCACATCTCCAGTGATGGACCTTAAAGTCTTCCAAGATTGATCATTTGGTGAAAGCCACTAGCCTTGAAGTGGTGAATAGTAGATAACGTTAAGTACAGGCTCTCCCCTTCCAATCTTACTAAATGAGGGTCAGTCAGCTTCAGCTGTATGCAGTGGTGGTTACAGTGAGGGCGAAGGGAGGACTCAGTAGACATAAAAGACAAGGAAAGGGAATGTGGAATAAAGGAAATGTTAACATGGAGGTCGACGGGAGCAAGAATCATGGTGGGGGACATAGCAATATACTAGACATTTCTAAAAAAGGGAAGAAAGAATTTTGAAAAGTTTCATCCTGAAGAAATGGTAAATGCTTGAAGATATGAATATTAAGTATCATAGAATGTGTGCATGTTGAAATATTAGATGAGAACCTGTTAATAAGTACAGCTTTTATGTTGTTATGTATATGTTTTATGATGTCAGACAGAGATAGAGCAAGAGGAATAATGTATGAGACAGTGAGAGGCTGAGTTGTGATCACTGCCTGTTGCCTCCCACGTCCTCCATGTCCACATCATAGTGGATGGTGAAGTCGGCCATGATGCCTGAGCTGGAGAAGGCAGACTGGTCTCGTAGTGTTGGGGAGAAGGTGATGCGGGCACAGGTCTCTCCCCTCTGTATCCTGGTGGATGGGGGCAAGTCACCCTCACCTGTATGGGCGTCCAGGTGGCATGGAGGGCTCAGCAGAGAGAAAAGCCATGGATGGGGACAGTAAGAGGGGCAGTGTGTGGGGAGGGTGAGACCTGGAGCCAGCTCCTGGCACTCCTGGCTGCCTCACTTGCCTAGCATGCCCTTTCTGCTGCCCACTGTCACTCTGTCACAAGCCCCTTGGTCAGCTCCTGCCACGCCCCTCTCATCACACCCTGTCTGCCAGACCCAGCCCTCCCTCAGCTCCCAGCACCATGAGGTGGAGGGTCTCATCTTCACTCACAACCTCTCCCTGCCT
>JAPYYD010003328.1:0-14280 GCA_028551405.1 Uromys caudimaculatus
TTTACTCTGAGGTAGTGTTTGTCTTTATCACGGAGATGTGTTTCCTGAATGCAGCAAAATGCTGGGTCCTCTTTATGGATCCAGTTTGTCAGTCTATGTCTTTTTACTGGGGAATTGAGTCCATTCATGTTAAGAGATATTAAGGAATAGTGATTGTTGGTTCCTGTTGTTTTCGATGTTATTTTTACTTTTATGTGGCTATCTTCTTTTGAGTTTGTTGAAAGATTACTTTCTTGCTTTTTCTAGGGTGTAGTTTCCCTCTTTGAGATGACATTTACCATCCATTATCTTTTGTAGGGCTGGGTTTGTGGAAACATATTGTGTAAATTTGGTTTTGTTATAGAATATTTTGGTTTCACCATCTATGGTAATTGAGAGTTTTGCTGGGTATAGCAGCCTGGGCTGGAAGTTGTGTTCTCTTAGGGTCTGTATGAGTTCTGCCCAGGATTTTCTGGCTTTCATAGTCTCTGGTGAGAAGTCAGGTGTAATTCTGATAGTTCTGCCTTTATATGTTACTTGGCCTTTCCCCCTTACTGTTCTTAATATTCTTTCCTTGTTTTGTGTATTTGGTGTTTTTACTCTAATGTGACGGGATGAATTTCTTTTCTGGTCCAATCTGTTCTGAGTTCTGTAAGCTTCTTGTATATTTATGTTCATTTCTTTCTTTAGGGTAGGGAAGTTTTCTTCTATAATTTTGTTGAAGATATTTCCTGGTCCCTTAAGTTGGGATTCTTCACTCTCTTCTATACCTATTATCCTTAGGTTCTGTCTTCTCATTGTGTCCTGGATTTCATGGATGTTTTGGGTTAGAAGCTTTTTGCATTTTGCGTTTTCTTTTACTGTTGTGTTGATGTTATCTGTGGTGTCTTCTGCTCCTGAGATTCTCTCTTCTATCTCTTATATTCTGTTGGTGATGCTTACATCAATGACTCCTGCTCTCTTTCCTAGGTTTTCTAACTCAAGGGTTGTCTCCCTTCGTGATTTCTTTATTGTTTCTATTTCTATTTTTAGCTCCTGGATAGTTTTGTGCATTTCTTTTATTTGTTTGATTATGTTTTCCTATAATTCCCCCTGTTTGATTGAGTTTTCCTGTAATTCTTTAATGGCTTTTTGTGTTTCTTCCTTAAAGGCTTCTAGTTGTTTATCTCTGTTCTCTTGTATTTCTTTAAGGGTGTTAATTTCTTTCTTAAAGTCTTCTATCATCAACATGAGAAATGATTTTAAATCTGCGTCTTGCTTTTCTGGTGTGTTGGGGTATCCAGGGCTTGCTGTGGTGGGAGAGCTGGGTTCTGATGATGCAAAGTAGCCTTGGTTTCTGTTCCTTATGTTCTTACCCCTGCCTTTTGCCATCTTGTTGATTCTGATGTTAGCTGGTCCTATTCTGTCTGGCTGTGGCTTGCCCCTCCTGCAGGCCTCTGTGTCAATACTCCTTGAAGACCAGCTCTCTCTGAGAGGTGTTTGGGTTTGGAGTGCTGTGGCACAGGGTCAGCTCTGGGGTGCAGGCAGGAACTAGAAGGATCCTGTCCCCAGCTGTCCCTTGGCTCCTATGTCCTGATGGCTCTGCAAGGGTCCCTCTTGATCCAGTGAGCTTGAACAGAAGTGGTGGCCCTGCTTGTGCTCAAAGGTATGTCAGTACTCCTGGGATACCAGCTCTCCCCTGGAGTCCTGCAGCCCAGGCTGAGGTCCCCAGGCACAGATGGAAACTGGAAAGTTCCTGTCCCTGACTTTACCTCAGTCCCTGTGACCCGAAGGTTTTGGGCGGGTCCTTGTGGGCAGTGGTGCTTGCCCTAACCCCACTCACAGGTTTTCCATGCTCCTGGAAGGGTAGCCTTCTCCTGGCGCTCCTTGGCTATGGACCCCTGGTGGCCCAGGCAGAGGTCTCCACCCACAGATGGAAACCAGAAGGTTCAGAGGTTTCCTGTCCCTGAGTTTTCCTCAGGCCCTGTATCCCACCGGTTCTGGGTGGGTCTTGATGAATGGTGGTGCTCGCCCTAACCCCACTCAACGGCTTTTCCATGCTCCTGGGATGGTAGCTTTCTCCTGGCGCTCCTTTGCTATGGACCCCTGGTGACCCAGGCAGAGGTCTCCACCCACAGATGGAAATCGGAAGGTCCAGGATGATATTTTCAAGTTCCATCCATTTGCCTGAAAATTTCATTAAGTCATTGTTTTTAATAGCTGAGTAGTACTCCATTGTGTAGATGTACCACATTTTCTGTATCCGTTCCTCTGATGAGGGACATCTGGGTTGTTCCCAGCTTCTGGCTGTTATAAATATGGCTGCTATGAACATAGAGGAGCATGTATCTTTATTACATGTTGGAGCATCTTCTGGGTATATGCCCAGGAGAGGTATAGCTGGGTCCTCAGGTAGTATTATGTCCATTTTTCTGAGTGTCCACCAAACTGATTTCCAGAGTCTGATTCTATATTTAGCTTGCCAAATCCTATGTTACCAATTGATTCTGGTAACCTCCAGAATATGGTTTTTCCCTGGAAAAGGAGTATAGGAAGTTAACTCATATCTGCTCTCCTGAACCTCACATAACAGAGACAGACCCTGGATCATGTTTTCTGTGCACAAAAGTTAAGCTTGGTTAAATCCGTCAAAATTTGGGCTGATGATCTTTACTCTTATTTGGTGGAATGAACACCGAGTCTATGTACTTTCTAAACACTTAGTCTTATCCCTGATAATAGGGAAAGTCAAGTGTTCATCTGGTGAAATATGTCTCTAATTCTTCATGAAGTAGTTATTTACTCATATGATAGTTGTCTTAGTCAGGGTTTCTATTCTTGCACAAACATCATGACCAAGAAACAAGTTGGGAAGGAAAGTGTAATAGGTGAATAGCTTACACTTCCAAGTTGCTGTTCATCACCAAAGGAAGTCAGGACTGGAACTCAAGCAGGTCAGGAAGTAGGAGCTGATGCAGAGGCCATGGAGGAATGTTAGTTACTGGCTTGCTTCTCCTGGCTTGCTCACCTTGCTCTCTTATAGAACCCAAGACTACCAGCCCAGGGATACCACTACCCACAATGGGACCTCTCCCCTTAATCTATAATTGAGAAAATGCCTTACGCTGGATCTCATGGAGGCATTTCCTCACCTGAAGCTCCTTTCTCTGTGATAATGCCAGCTTGTGTCAAGTTGACACACAAAACCAGCTAGTACAATAGTCATGACATTTCATGAGACTGTTGTTATAGCTGTGTTATTACTTGGTTGTGATTTAGAGTTATTTCTAGCATTATGGAAAATACCCAGTGTGGATGAAAACTAGCTTGATTTTTCCCATGTTCTATGATTCAAGTACATGGTATCTCATAGAATATTGGCATTGTTCTTGGTTGTCATCAATTTCTTTCTTATGTTTCAAACACATACCATGTACCATTTTATAGTACTGAGCTGAGGAGCATAGCCAGTCAAATCTTAAAAGTAGATCATAGGAAGTCGAAGTAAAAGGATAAACGGAGTAACACAATTAGCATTAGAGATCATTAGAAGAGTTAGTATCAAACCATATCACATCATATTAAATACTTTTATAATGATGGGATAAAAATATTTTCAGGAAAATGAAAACATTGTACTTTGTAGTAAAATACTAACCATCCCTCCAGAGCTACTATGGAATAAAGCACCAACCAAAAAGTACACATGGATGGATCCATGGCTCCAGCCACATATGTAGCAGAGGATGGCCTTGTCAGATATCAATGGGAGGAGAGGCCCTTGGTCCTTTGAAGGCTCTATGCCCCAGTGTAGGGTAATGGAGGGCGGGGAGGCAAGAGTGGGTGAGTGGGTGGGGGAACACCCTTATAGAAGCAGGGGAAGGTGGATGGGATAGGGAGTTTCTGGAGGGGGACCAGGAAAGTGGATAGCATTTGAAATGTAAATAAAGAAAATATCCAATAAAAATATATACAAAATTTTAAAATAAAGTTTTGTATTAAAGTTAATTATACTTACATTAACTTCATGCTTCTTCTTTCTTCCCTCTTGTTGTGTGCATGTACACCTCTCAATCTCTCTAATTCATGGCTTCTATTTCTTTAAATACTGTCACATATACAGGCACTCATGTATGTGCGCACATGCGCACACATACACATACAAACCCAGGCTCTATATATTGTAATATATATGTTACACATTATATATGTAAATACAACCTGCTTGCTATATAAAATGTTACTTGTATGTATTTGATTTTAAGGCTAACCAGTTGGTGTTGGATGATGAAATAAGAGGCTCTTCCTATAGGAAGACTATTTCTCCCAATCTCAGCACTCCTTGGTTGTCTCTAATTATCTGTTCATGGTACTCGGACCTAATGATATTCGCCCTGTCCATGTTAGCATATCTGTCAGGCTCTTGCTTGTTCAGGACTTGTTTAGGAAGCCATATTTTTGAGAATTTATATGTCTGACATTTCTTGGAGATGCACTTTCACAGAAAACCTCCTGTTTCTCTAGTTGTTTGAATCTTTCGAACTTCTCTTTCAGGTAAATTTCTGGGCCTGTATGCAGTTGTCATGTTGTGGATGTATCAGATGAAGTTGGGCAACACATGGCATTTTTGTATGTTCCAGTTTTTGCTAATGTTCCCCAACTATTGCAAGCTACATTTCGTGGTGATACCTATAGACACCTGTGTGATAAGGAACACCATTTAGAAATTTATTAGAAATTGTGCTGGTTTAGGAACATGGCAGGAGCAGATTCTTGTTTATGATTTATGATCTCAAAAGTTATGGGTAGTTATCTAGGGTTTTAGCAGCAAGCATATTATCTGCCTAGAGTTGAAACAATTTTTAAATTCCTTTCTGTAGCCATTATTAGCCTGATACCAAGACCAGACAAAAATGTATTTTTTAATGGACATGTGTAGGCTTATATTTTTTAAAAACTACTTTTAGTAAGGGTAATTAAATACTTTAACCACCCTTCTAGGTCACCACCTACCAGAAGTAGTAGAAAGCAAATGTTAATAGGGCATAGGAAGATGTGGACCTATTTAGAATAGTTCTGTGGAATGAATCCAATCTGTGTGATCAGGATTTCAGCAGATCAGTTCAGAAGGATCAGAAACAGCAGCTGAATTCACTCTCAAACACCATTCACAAACCAGTAAGGGCAGTTCGATCCAGAAGAGACTGTAAGGCTCTACCAACCAGCCTGAGTCTGGAGAAGGTATAAGAAGCTTCCAGAAAACCACCAGAAGGTCTTTCTTGGCATTTACCTCTAAAGGAGTCTTTACAAAGGATAAGAAGCAAAGAGTGGCAAGGCACCATTCCACAATACCTGAAAGCATGTCAGTGAAGACCAGCCTCAACAAAGCCCAACAATTGCCTGCTAATAGTGGCAAGGCAAACCAATATCACAGGCATCATCCAATGTGTATTAGGTTATATTTTACCCATTCTAAACATCACATATTCTCTCAAGCGTCTGCTCTAGCAAAACAACACATGTCCTGTTTACAGGCTGTATCCCGAAAAAGACCATGTGTCTGTTTTCAGCAAAAACATCCTCCCACATGTTTGCTTCAGCAAAAACATCCTCTCATAAGATGGTGTACTGGCTTGTTTTGTGTCAACTTGACACAAGCTGGAGTTATCACAGAGAAAGGCGCTTCAGTTGACAAAATGCCTCCATGAGATCCAGCTGTAAGGCATTTTCTCAATTAGTGATCAAGGGGGGAGGGCCCCTTGTGAGTGGTACCATCTGTGGGCTGGTAGTCTTGGGCTCTATAAGAAAGCCAGCTGAGCAAGCCAGGAGAAGTAAGCAAGCCAGTAAGCAGCATTCCTCTATGGCCTGTGCATCAGCTCCTGCTCCTTGGCCTGCTTGAGCTCCAGTCCTGACTTCCTTTTGTGATGAACAGCAGCATGAAAGCGTAAGCTCAATAAACCCTTTCCTTCCCAAACTTGCTTCTTGGTCATGATGTTTGTGCAGGAATAGAAACCCTGACTAAGACAGGTGGTTTCCAGAAAAACATCACAGAACACAACCAAGTCTCCAAAGAAACCAGGAATTTCTATTTCATACATGCCCTGTTATGGTTTCAAAAAACCCCAATCAATTAGCCCATGGTAAATGAATGAAGACACAACCCATCCATCCTGGCCAGGACCAAGAGAAAGGGCAAAGATTTGCTCAAGAATCTGAGTATGAGTGCTTATGAATATCTGATTTGTGTGTAAAAAGACTACCAGCTAGGGCTTCCTCTTCATGGATATTAACAGCTCAATACCATCTATGAAAAAATACTACCATCTTGTCCTCTGTTGTACCTAATAAATATAAGTTTCAGATTTCAGTGTCAGCAGTATCAGAAAACACCACTAATCCAAAATGCATTTACATGTCTTTGTGAAAATGTCCTCTTTTGATTCCTTCAGCACCACTAGCAATGAGTCTAGGACCCAAGTTGTGTAAAACATGAAATAGTGCCAAGAGTATAAGCCAGCTCTATAGCAGGAGTATGAGCCAAAATAAATTCCATATCAATTTTGTCTTTTTGGTATTTTGTTCAAAGTTATAGAAAAGGAACTAATACCTATTTAATACACCAATATTACTATGATGTATAATGCAGGAACATATGGTATGTTAATCATAGTTAAGTTGTTGCATGTAGTTTTAAATGTACACTACCACCTTTGCCTGGGAGCTGCTGTCCGCACTCTGGTTCCTCCTGGCTTCTCTTTGTTCCACCCAGCTTTGCCCACTGATCAATGGCCAATGTCCCCAGTGTGGCTTCCTTTTCTAACCTCCTTTGCTCAGGCTTGGCTCTAGGATTGGCAGCTGCCAATCCTAACCTTTTGCTCCAGGAGTTGACCGCTCCACCAGCACACTTCCAAGACCCTAGAATCCACAGAGAAATGACACACAGACAGCTTTATTAATTTAGAACATGCCATCTAGGCATAATTTTTGGGTGCAGAATCTCTACCTGGAATGGCATGCCCTCAGCAATTATCTCCTTTGCCCTAAACTTAGTGGCTTGTTTCAGCTAGCCCCTGCCAAGCCCTTTGGCCCCTGATCATAGAAGAGGCTGCAAGCCCTAGCTGTCCTGATACCTAATGTGACTGCTGCTTTCTACTCATTCCAAAGCATGGCCAAAAGGCCCCTCTCCTTTCCTGTGTCTGCATTTTCCTCCCGAGATCTGGAAGTTCCACCTGTACAAACCACACAGCAATTAGCTCCCAGCCTTCTTTATTGACAAAGCAAGAACAAATTAGGGAACTAGACTTTAATATCAGTACCTCCCCTTACAAAAAGTATAATTATTCTAGATATTAAATACTCACCAAGAAACCTTATTAATTGATAAATAGTACAAAAACAGACTTTACTTTAAATAATGTATAGGAGCAGGAGTGAGAGGATGATGACACAGATATCCCATTTAGAGCTGCATACTCTCAACCTCTTATTCTTGTTTTTTAAATTGGATATTTTCTTTAATTTTATTTACATTCCAAATGTTATCCCCTTTCCTGGTTTCCCCCCAGAAACCCCCTATCTGATCCTACCTCCCTCTGGTCCCCAATGGAGGAGTTAGAGAAAGGACTGAAGGAGCTGATGGGGTTTGCAACCCTATAGGAAGAACAGCAATATCAACCAACCAGACCCCCAGAGCTCCCAGGGACTAAGCCACCAACCAAGGCATACACATGGAGGGACCCATGGCTCCAGCTACATATGTATCAGAGGATAGCCTTGTTAGGCATCAACCTCTTATTCTCAGCAATGATTTGTAATGCATTCTACATTAAGGACATGAGTGTCTAAGGCATGTGATTTTATCAAAGATTACAGGGTTAGATATGACTAACTCCCATGGAATTAGACTAAAATATGTTCAGGAAACATTTAGCTACTCTAGAGCAATCAAACCAACATTGCAAATGGACACATCTTTCCTTCCAGGTCAGTATTTCAGTATGTTGGGTCAAGCAATTATATAGAACATTGCTGTTTTTTATCCCTACAAAACCTACACAGTATTTTCAGACATAATGAGATCTAGTCAGCAGAGATACTTCCAGGTAATAAATATGAAACTTGATGGCTCTTCTTTGGGACCATGAAAGGCAGCCTGGTTTCTGGTTGAGCTAAGGTTTAAAACCCCAGGACCCAAAAGGGATAACCCTACAAGGGACGGTAGGCATTTTGCCATGCTCCTAGGCCCCAGGGTCCTGACACGAGGCCGCAGCTCTCCTCAATAAGTCTGTGTCTATCAGTCACATAAGGGCAATAGCCACGCCCCTCCACAGGTAGAGGTGTGGTCACATAGCCTTAAGACATTCCCATTTTAATGAGACACTAGAGGCTTAGCCAATAAACTCCCCTTCCCCTTCCCATCCACTCCTGCAAAAGGTATTTCAATCTCAGGACTGCCCTGAAATTTTTGGGGTACCGGTTCACTCATCGCCACTTTCCACCATGACAATAAATGCCCTAAAACTATGGACTGTCTCTCTTTATTGGGATCCACCATGAGGAATGATGGAACAGGCCTTTGTCTAAAGAGCAGCATCTAATCTCCTGCAGAAGGCCTCTCAGCGCTCCCAGCCATGGCCTGTACCAAACCAACCCTGCTAGTCGGCAACAAGCCAAGGACCTGGTCCCTGTGGGACTCAGTCAGGCTCCTCCCTGCTTTTCCTTCTAGGTCTGGGCTATATCCAGTCTGTGGGCTCTCATTCTGTTCTCAGCTCTTCTGTGGCATCTAGTGGCGCCTAGGATGCCCAAGAGCCTGAGAAGCAGATGCAGCCGGCTCCATGCAGTCCCTGGGACCCCAGGCTGTGCTCTCCCACCCCCAGGAGGTGTCCTGGGCAGCTTCTCACAGCCAGACACATGCCCAGCAGTGCTGTCTGGTGAGTGTGGTCAAACTTCCACATCCCACTCCTCCCAGAGGCCCAAACCTGAGGGCAGACACAGGACCTCACCACTCACCACCATTTAACCCAACATATCATACTGATGTATACATATGTAACTTTTATTCACCAGATGTTATTGTCATCTCAGAGAGTGATTTCTGAATAAACTCACACTTTCTAGCACTTTGTGAACTCTGGATGGATGGTTAACTCAACTGTTTTGGGACAAGCCAACTGATTCAATCTGGATCCTGTTGGCTTCTCACTGAATTGCTTTGCTTAGCCTCATACTAACTTTGGCAATCTACTCCAACCTTCTTGTTCTTTTGCATTCCCTAGCTCACTCTGTCTTCACCTACAACCTTTTTTTTTTAATAAAAGGGCCCCAGTAAAACTGTTTCCCCTCTCTCTGTGCTGGTCTTCATCAACTCTCTGGTTCCTGTGTTCTTCTTGTAAGAGTTTGGTGAATCCAAACTCTTATTCCTTCCATCAAATCTTTCTCTGATGCATCACTTTGTCTGCCATTCAATTAGTTATCGGTTGAAAAATGGCTACTTTCTTCTCCAACAAACATGACTTTGATAGAGATTAAAGATGTTTAATAAGGGCATGTTTATATTCTGTCCAGAATGATTAAAGAAGTGTCATTACAGTTGGATCATAGAGACCTAGAAAGTCTTTGGATGTAGTCCTTTGCCAGACCAGTCATATTTCTGCATTAAAATTCCTCTACAGAGGCATTGAGTGATACTGAAATAATATACATAGAAATTCACTACTCCAATCAATATCACTGAATATATATATATATATATTCCTCTTGGATGTGTTTGCTTCTTTTTGTTCTAGAGCTTTTGGATGTGCTGTTAAGTTGCTGGTGTATGGTTTCTCCAATTTCTTTATGAAGGCACTCAGTGCTATGAATTATCTTCTTAGCACTGCTTTCATTGTGTTTCATAATTTTGGGTCTGCTGTTCCTTCATTTTTGTTAAATTCTAGAATGCCTTTAATTTCTTTCTTTATTTCTTCCCTGGTCGAATTATCACTGAGTACAGAGTTGCTCAATTTTCATGAGTATGTGGGCTTTCTGTTGTTTTCTTGTTATTGAAGACCAGCCTTAGTCTGTGGTGATCTGATAGAATGCATGGAATTATTTCAATCTTCTTGTACCTGTTGAAGCTTGTTTTGTGTCTGATTATATGGTCAATTTTTGAAAAGGTACCATGGGGTGATGAGAGTGTGCATAGTCTTTTAGTTTGGGGTGAAATGTTCTGTAGATATCTGTTAAATCCATTTGGTTCATAACTTCTGTTAGTTTTACTGTGTCTCTGTTTCATTTCTGTTTCCATGATCTGTTCATTGGTAAGAGTAGGGTGTTGAAGTCTCCCAATATTATTGTGTGAGTTTCAATGTGTGTTTTGAGCTTTAGTAATGTTTCTTTTACAAATGTGGGTCCCCTTGCATTGCTCATGGGTGTTCAGAATTGAGAGTTTTTCTTGGTAGATTTTTCCTTATATGAGTATGAAATGTTCTTCCCCATCTCATTTGATAACTTTGGTTGAAAGTCTATTTTATTGGATATTAAAATGACTACTCTAGCTTGTTTCATCAGATCATATGCTTGGAATTTTTTCCAAGCTTTTGCTATGAGATAGTATCTGTCTTTGTTATTGAAGTGTGTTTCTTGTATGCATCAAAATTCTAGGTCCTGTTTACATATCTAATCTGTTAGTCTATGACTTTTTTTTTTTTTTAAAAAGAGCACATTCTTGTTGAGAGATATTAAAATCAGTGATTGCTGCATCCTGTTATTTCTGTTGTTAGAGGTGTTAGTACTTTTGTGTAGTTCTCTTCTTTTGGGTTTGTTGTATGATTATTAATTTCTTAGTTTTTCTTTGGTGTAGTTTTCCTTCATGTGTTGAAAATTTCCTTCTATTATCTTCTGTAGGGCTGGATTTGTGGAAAGATATTGTGTAAATTTGATTTTGTTGTGGAATATCTTGGTTTGTCCATCTATGTTAATTGAGAGTTTTGTAGGGTATAGTAGCCTGGATTGGCATTTGTGTTCTGTTAGAATCTCTATGACATCTGTCTAGGATCTTCTGGCTTTTAGAGTCTCTGGTGAGAAGTCTGGTGTAATTCTGATAGGTCTGCCTTTATATGTTACTTGACCTTTTTCCCTTACTGCTTTTAATGTTCCTTCCTTGTTTTGTGCATTTGCTGTTTTGAATATTATGTGATAGGAGGAATTTCTTTTCTGGTCCAGTCTATTTGGAGTTCTGTAAGCTTCTTTTATGTTCATGGGCATCTCTTTCTTTAGATTAGGAAAGTTTTCTTTTATAATTTTTGAAAGATATTTACTTGCCTTTTAAGTTGCGAATCTTTGCTCTCTTCTATAGCTATTATCCTTAGGTTTAGTCTTCTCATTATGTCCTGGATTTCATGGATGTTTTGAGTTAGGAGCTTTTTGCATTTTCTTTGACTGTTGTTTCAATGTTTTCTATGGTATCTTCTGCCCCTGAGATTTTCTCTTCTATATCTTGTATTTTGTTGGTGATGCTTGCATCTATGACTCCTGATCTCTTTTCTAGGTTTTCTATCTCCAGGGTTGTCTCCCTTTATGATTTCTTCATTAGTTCTATTTCCATTTTTAGATCCTAGATGATTTTTTTCAATTCCTTCACCTATTTGGTTGTGTTTTCCTGTAATTCTTTAAGGGATTTTTGTCTTTCCTCTTTAAGGGCTTCTACCTGTTTACCTGTGTTCTCCTGTATTTCTCCTTATTTATGGCCTTCTTAAAGTTTTCTATCATCTTCATGAAATGAGAGTTTGGATATGAACCTTGCTTTTCTGATGTGTTGAGGTATCCAGGACTTGCTGTAGTAGGAGAACTGGGTTCTGATGATGCCAAGTAAACTTGGTTTCTATTGCTTAGGTTCTTGAGCTTGCCCCTTGTCATCTGGTTATTCCTGGTGTTAGTTGGTCTTTCTGTCTCTGACTGGAGCCTGTCCCTCCTGTGAGCCTGTGAGCCAGCTCTCTTGGGCAGAATTTTGGTACAAAGGGTTGTGCCACAGGTTTAACTCCAGGTCACAGATGGAGACCAGAAGGATCCTGTCCCCAGTTGCTCTGCAGTTCTTGTGCATTGTGGTCTCTTAATGTGTCCCTCTTTGGCCAGTTATTGAAGCAAAAGTATTGGTCTCACCTGTGAACTTAGGAATGACAGTACTCCTGGGAGACCAGATGTCTTTGGGCAGGATTCATGAAGAACATTTTAAACAAGTGTAATAATTTGAGAAAGGAAAAATATAAAATATATGACTCAAGTATTGAAGGACACCAGGAAGTGAAATGGAACTGAATCCTTTGTTCAAGAAAGTAACAAATTAAGGGAGTCTGACTTTGGGGTAAGACTCTACTCAGTTAAGTTTAGATCCAGACATGGTGGTACACGCCTTTAATCCCAGTAGGCAAAGGCAAGCAGATCTCTGAGTTCAAGGCCAGTTCCGAACAGAGTAAATTCTACATGAAGTAAAACTTAAATTAAAGGTGTTGGTAGACAACACCTTTAATCCCAGTGCTTAGGGGACAGGTATGCAGATATCTCAGTTTAAAGTCAGTCTATAGATTAAGTTCCAGGACACCCAAGCTTAGGTAGTAAAGGAGTTTGAAAACAGAAAGCTGGTGATAATATAATAGAACAAGGGGGCCATGTTCCAGTCCCAACAAGAAGCAGAACTTGGTGGCTTTGGCCACATGGCTCTAGCTTTAGAGTCCAGAATGGAAGGGATTAGTGGGACAATTGATGCTGGTTAGCTGGAGCTAAAAAATTAGTGTTGATTAAGAAGAGACCACCATTACTGAGGTGAAATCTTCTGAGTAGTGTTTTCTGAGAGCACAAAGAAGCTGTGTTCTAGAGATATCCAAGGTAGTACCTCATGCTGCAGTTGTACTTGATAATGTGTAAGAGTCACCCAGGTTGTATTGGTCTTGAAGGCATTAAGGGCATAAAGAGCAACTGAGGCTTGGCACTGTGAAAGGCCATGGAAGACCATTGGTGAAGGTGCAGCCTCAGTTGCAGGACTGAAGGGGTCATGCAAAGGATTTCAGGCTTGTCACTATGAAAAGAGCCTATGAGAGATTATTGGTGAAGCCTAGTAGCAGTGGAAGTCTCCAGTGTATTGGAGCTGCCAGTATCATGGGATGATCACCAAGAATAACAGCAGCAGTGGAGTGGATCAACCTGAGCTTAGAGTGATACAGAGGGCAGAGCTGCAGAAGTGACACTAGCCTTTTGGAGGAGCCCAGAAGATCATGTGTGTAACCCAGACATTGAAACAAGAAGCTATAACATTGAAGTTGCCTTTGAGACCCCAAGATGTTTAAGATGCCAGAACCATGGGCAGATAGCTGAGGAAAGCTGCTAATAGGGAGTAGAACCATCCAAAGAGAAAGTAGTTTGTTGAAGTCAACAAAGATGAAAAAGGAGTTGGAGATCTGAAGACAACTTTGACATCAGACATGGAAATGCAGAGTTTGGAGTTTGCCCAGCTGGTTTCCAGTCTTGCTTTGTGGATTACAGCTAAGTGATTGGATGAATCTCAGAAGAGACTTTGCACATTGGAAGTTTAACATTGTTGAGACTGCTATAGACTATGGGGATGTTGGAAGTTGGACTTAATGTATTTTACATTAGTCTATGTTTAGGTATGGCCCCCATAGACTCGTATGTTTGAACAAGCCTTTGGGGGGCAGGGGATGCAATATTATGGTTTGTATATGCTCAGCCCAGGTAATGGCACTATTATAAGGTGTGACCCTGTTGGAGTAGGTGTGTCACTGTGGGTGTGGGCTATAAGACCCTCATCCTAGCTGTCTGGAAGTCAGTGTTCTGCTAGCAGCCTTCAAATGAAGATATAGAACTCTCAGCTTCTCATGCACCATGACTGCCATGTTCCCACCTTGATGATAATGGACTGAACCTCTGAACCTGTAAGACAGCCCCAATTAAATGTTGTGCTTTATAAGACTTGCCTTGGCCATGGTGGCTGTTCACAGCAGTAAAGCCCTAATTAAGACACTAAACTTCCCAGACTTCTTGCTACTTATATTTCCATTCTAATATTTCCTATCTGATGAAACTATGACAAATTAAATAATAATATAATACTTAAAATTAGTCTACACAATGCATGGTAAAGTGAGTTTTCACATTGACCTATTACTACAATCATTTAGCACCTTTTTGTTTCCAGCTTCTGGCTATTATAAATATGGCTGCTATGAACATAGTGGAGCATGTGTCTTTATTACATGTTAGAGCATCTTTTGGGTATATGCTCAGGAGAGGTATAGCTGGGTCCTCAGGTAGTATTATGTCCATTTTTCT
>JAPYYD010003329.1:0-14280 GCA_028551405.1 Uromys caudimaculatus
GGAGTCTGCAGCCCAATAGAGGGAGCAACAGTGTCAACTGGCCTGACCCCCCCCCCCCCGCCCAGTCCTCCTGAACCACCAACCGAAGAATACACATGGAGGGACCCATGGCTAGGACCACATATGTGGCAGAGGAAGACCTTGTTGGCCATCAGGGGGAGGAGAGGTCCTTGGGCCGAGGGTGTTAGAGGCCCTAGTAAAGGGGAATGTCAAGGTGGGAATACAGGAGTGGGTGGGCGGGAGGGTGGGAGGTGTAATACCCTCATAGAGATGGGGGAGGGGGAGGGGATGGGGGGTTTCCAAAGAGGAGACCTGGAAAGGGGGAAACATTGGAAATATAAATAAAGTATTAAAAAAAAAAGAATTGATAAATGGGAACTGCGAAGCTTCTGTCAGGCAAAGGACATAGTCAATAAGACAAATCGGCAACCTACAGATTGGGAAAATCTTCACTAACTCCACATCCCATAGAGGGCTAATATCCAAAATATATAAAGAACTCAAGAAGCTAACCTTCAAAAAACCAAACAACCCAATCAAAAAATGGAGTATTACACTTTGTTTTTAAAAAAAATCCGGTCATTTGTTCATTGTTAATTCAGAGCAAAGCAGCAGATTTGTACAGTTTGTTCTGTGCATTTGAAATACTAGTTTGTTCAAGGAGCTTTTTTTCATCTCTTCCCTTTCTTTTGTGAATAGTTTTCTCGTTAGATTCCTTGGAGATTTTTATATAGACAATGATGACTTTAAGGGGAAATCGTGTAATTTAACACTTTTAAACATGGTGTTATATGGAGTTTTCTGTTATGATATTTTTTATCATGTTGAATGACTTTCTGCTCTTCTCCTAGTTTATGAATTTGGCCATGAGTAGGGATTTAAGTTTTCTCAGGAGACCTTTGCTTATGTATCCATATAATTTATCTGTTTAGCTTTGAATGTGAGGGATTATAATAACCAATTTTCAAATATTCAACTAGTCTTGTGAACATGAGGTTAATCTCACTTATTAATAGTGTCTATTTATTTTTATAATTCATATGTATAATTTGATTTTTGATGCCAACTTTGTAGTTCTTTTTCATGATATATTTTTTTTCTGAATTTTCCTTTCTCACTATATTATTTTGGTGTGAAGATAATTCTAGCCTCGTAGGATAGTGTTCTCTCTGATTCAGTTTTCTGGAAAATGATTGTGGCAAATTGATATTTATCAGTCTTTAAATATTTGAAAGAACTCATAGATGAAACTAAGATGAATATATCCTTTTTAGAAGATTCAAAATGATTGATTTAGTTGATCAAATACATATAGGGTTATTCAGGCTATCTGCTTCTATTTAGATAACATTCGGGGTTTTTTTTTTTTTTGTTTTAGTAACTTGTATCTCTCATTTTAATCAAAGTTATAAAATATTCAAGTATAGATTTTGTTCAATTATTTCTTTATTATTTTTTACTATACATGGAATCAGCAGTGGTAACTTCCATTTGATTTCTGACATTGGAATTTTGTGTATATAATGTTATTGTTGGTGAGCCTGGCAATGGAGTTTTCATTATTATTATCTTTAACAATTGAGAGGCTATAATGAAGGGTAAAACAGAGGGAGAAGGAGGAAGGGCATGTAAATAAGACTAAGGATGTCTGAGAAAGTCAAATAAAAGTGTATTATTTTATAAGCTTACTTTTTATAATGGAGTTATGTTTTATGCCACTGGAGTGATAATCCCACCCTAAGAGACAGGATATATATATATATATATATATATATATATATATATATATATATATATATATATCTCCCAATGCCAGGCATGGGAAAATCTCATTTTAAGTTACTGTTTGTTGGTGTGCAAGAGGTTTTCTAAATAATATAATCTATTACTGTTATACTTACTGCATCCTGGAACTTGAATGGAAGACTCTGCTGCTGGCAACACCACAAAAATTTCTGAAACAGGACTTGGAAGAATGAGGCTGGTACTGATCTGGAAGTCTCTTCTCTGAGGACTAGCTCTCATGACATCAGAAAGTGCTATGCAAGATGCCAAGAGAGAAAAGGAGTCAATAGCCCAAACCAGCTGTAAATCCTATAAACCACAACAAATGACTAGCCTGGCATGTTAACTCCAATTGCTTGCTAGTGGCGTTTTTATCTTGGGGATAACCAGCAGCTATATAATTGGGCTTAAGGTTGTCTCAATAGGAGGGAATTTTTACCTAGCACTATAAACCTACCCAAGTATTCAGGGCCAAAAAGGTCACAGACTCTACATGAGACCCTATTGCAGTCATTTTCTAAACCAGTATAAGTTCTAATAGCATTCTAAACACTTACATTTATACTCACCAACATGTGTAGCTTTCACCCTTCATCAAGTAAGCTGCTTTCTTCAGCAGAGACCATTACAGAAACCCACAACTGGTCAAAACACAGAGAACAGCTGATCTTGGAGATAGGTAGCCCCGACTGGTACATCTACACTGCAACCCCTAAATCTAAGGTTCAGGAAAAATCATGGAGAATGGGTCAGAAAGTTTGTAAGAGACAGAGGACCAGGATGTCTCCTGCTAGATAATGTCTTCTAGGTATTTTACAGAGATGCTGCAACCATAAAATCTCAGCAATATTCTTGCATAAACAAATCTTGCATAATGACAACATCAGTTGACAAGCCAGTGTAGATAGAGGAAATTTCACATAGACCTCACCCCGAGATAAAGAGCTCCAGTAATCAATGGCTTCTGAGTAAGGGAGAATCATAATTTTCATGGTCAAGAGCCCTGAGAAGAAAGCAACCTTAAATACTCATCCCTAAACACAAGTATATATGCCCAGCACTAAATAAACACAGTAGGATGTATGTGTGCATGCGTGTGCATGTGTATAATGCAACAATACTAATTATAAAGATAGCAGAGTCATGGAACTAACCTAGATAATCCAACAGTAGAGAAATGGATGAAGAAAACTTGGTAGAGACCCACGAGAATTTCTTCTGCTATGAAGAACAAACTTAAGTTGTTTGTAGGAAATGACTATATGTAATTAGGCCAGCCTCTGAAAGGCAAGTATGTGTTTTCTCTCATTTGTGTTTCCTAGATTTCATATTTATACTAAATGATGTCTGCATATATGACATGAGCATCGAAGAAAACTCTATATGGGAACAAAGGGGGCTAATGTGAGGGAGAAAGAAAAGGAGAAAGAAAGGGGGGAATGCTCAATGAATGAGCAGACATGAATGAAAATGTGCTTATGCAACACAGAGCCATTCACAAGTAGTTGCAGATTGGAGAGGAGGAGCTCTATGGAAGCCCTGTGTTCCACATATCACATTGCTGCTGTTCCAATCATAAACATACAGTAGCTGTGGCTACCTGTACCAGACCTGAATATCAACATCAAAAATGGAAAAAGGCATAGACATAGGAGGAGAGCTAGTTGGGAAGAAGAAGAGTATCCTCAGGGGTAGGAGAAAGTGAATAGTGGGAGGTGAGTATGATCCCAATAATTCTATTCTCTAATAAAAATTTCAAAATAAAAATAAATATAATTTATGGTATAATTTTGTGGTAGTTTGGCTATGGTTGACCCAGGAAGTTGCACTATTAGAAGGTGTGGCCTTTTTGGAGTAGGTGTGGCCTTGTTGGAGGAAATGTGTCACTGTAGTGTTGGGCTTTGAGAGCCTCCTTGTAGCTGCCCATGAGACCGTCATGGCTGCGGTCAGATCAAGATACAGAACATTCAGCTCCTTCTTCAGTACCATGCCTGCCTAGATGAAGCTATGCTTTCCTCCTTGCTGATCATGGACTGAACCTCAAAATCTGTAAGCCAGCCCCAATTAAACATTTTCCCTTGTAAGAGTTGCCTTGGTCACGGCGCCTCTTCACAGCAATGGAAACCCAACAAAGATATAATTAAAAAGAATTGTCTTTGATGTATTTGATTTTTCACTATTGCGTTCCTACTGTTACAATAAGTTTGTACTCAATTATTAAAATTAATTTTAAGTTAGTATGCAAAGTAATGGGTTTCATTGTGACATTTTGAAATACATATTAAATATACAGAACTGTTATTTAATATTTCCTTCTTATTTGTTCCTCTTCACTACCCTAGCCCAACCACTTGCTTCCCCTTCTTGTAACTCTTTTAACTTCCTTCAAATAGGCCCCTCCCTCTCTTCATGTCATGTGACCTTATTTTATTCCCTGCCTTCTTCTCCCCTCCAATCTTCTTTAAACTTCTTAGTTCCTTTTCATTTGATTTTAAAAGTTATTTAATTTTTTCTGATTGCCTTGGTTGTTTATTTTACAGTTCCCCTTGGTGGACACCTGTACTGTTCATTTTAGAAGTTTATAGTTTTCCAGTTTATGTATTTAATGCTGTCTGTTTTCCTTTTGGCTTGCTTTTGTTGTTTGCCACAAACTTTAAAGATAGAATTTTTCTTTTTGCTTAAATAAAACTATTTAAAATTATCTTTAGTTGTGTTCACTGGCCCATGAATTATGTAAAAGTCAATTTTAAATTTCCAAATATTTGAGATTTTAAGCTATGATTTTTGTTATTGATTCCGAGTTTAACTTCATTATCATCTAAGAATATATTTTGTATGACTTCAATTATTTTAAAATTGTTAAGGTATTTTTATTTAAAAAATCATTTGAAGAGAACTCATAAGTTCATAGAAAAATTAAAATGAGTTACAGAGGTTTATGACCGATATTTTACCCACATATGTTAAAAACCTTTCCCCTTGTCAGTGTTCCCTACTTGTGTAGTATATTTGTTTTAAGTGATAGATTTATGTGGAGCTGTCACTACTACTTTACATCAGGGTTTATTATTGGTTTTATAGATTCTGTGAGTTTGGACTATTATTTAATGAATAATATGTATCCTTCATGATGGTGATACATGGTGTATATTCATAGGCTTAAAATTACTTTGTGTTCTGCTGCCTATTAATCCTTCCACTTATTAATTTCCACTGATACTTTTTATTTTTTTACTTTTTTATTTTTGCTATCTTTGTAGTTTGTAAGAAAACTGTATTGTTGAAAGCACAGTATATGCTCTTTCTATAATGGGTTCTTTCACTTAGTAATGTACATTTATGTTTTCATTAAGTCTTTTCATGGCTTGATGGCTCATTTCCTTTTAACACTGAATCATATCCTGCTGTCTAGATGTACCACAATTTATCCATTCATCTTTAGAAGTACATCTTTATTTTATGCCCCCAAATATGGCTTATCTTAATTAATGTTCCATATATATTTGAGAAGAATGTGAATTCTAGTGTGAGGTTAAATATAGTATTGTTGAGATAATCGTTATCCTTTCTGACTTTCTGGCTGCTTAATTTATCTTTATCACTAATGTACTTTCCCTGTTACAAAGTCAGTTTTGTTTATAATAATACTAGTGCTAATATGGTATATCTTTCTTCATCTTTTTAAAAACATATTTGTGGTGGTTTGACCAGGTATGGCCCCCATAGACTCATGTGCTTGAATGCTTTGCCATTGGGGGTGGCACTATTAGGAGATGTCTCCTTGTTGGAGTAGGTGTGGTCTTGTTGGAGGAAGTGTGTCACTGTGGAGGTAGGCTTTGAAGTCATATATGCTCAAGCTACGCCTAGTAAGGTACGCAGTCACCTGCAGCTGCCTGTGGATCAATATGTAGAATTCTAATCTCCTTTTTAGCACTATGTCTGCCTGTACACTAGCATGCTTCCCTCTGTGATGATATGGACTAAACCTCTGAACCTGTAAGCCAGTCCCAATTAAATGTTGTCCTTATAAGAGTTGCCTTGGTCATAATATCGCTTTACAACAATAAAATACTAAGACAATACTTTTATCTATTCTGGTACAGTTTTTATTAAACACTGGTCAGGTCTTATTTGTCTTTAGTGCTGTATTTTTATCTGTGACATTTAGAATAGTTGTTGCTATATTTAGATTAATATTGACCATATTTATATTTTTTAATTGTTGTAAGAGATACTTTTCTGCACACTCTGATCTTAATTGAACATTTTACATGATTCCATTTTTAGCTCATCTGTTAGAGTACCAATTATGCATTTCTCAAAATTTTTCAGAGATAGTTTCAAACCTTTATGCATGTATTTTAATTAATTTAGGTCTACCTGAAAATGGGATTGTTCGTTATCATTAGTGAAGGTACCTCATAGCAGTGTATTTCAAATTATTTTCTTGGGTTCATTAGGACAATATTGTTTATTATTTCACTTATTCATATGTTAATATTACTTTATGTATTATTATTATTATTTATACTTTAATAAAAAATTTCAAAAGGGGCAGAGGCTGAATTGATGGTTCAGTGACAAAGCACACTTGCTGTACTTTCGAAGGGCTTGGGTTTGGTTCCCAACCCCTACATGATAGTTCTTAACCATCTGAACCTCTGGTTTCAGGAGATTCTATACCCTTTTCCAACTTCTGTGGGCACTGTGAATACATGTTTTGTACAAATACACATGCAGGTAAAATACTCATACACATAAGATAAAATAAATGTTTTTTAAAAATTAAAGTAGGTGAGGTTGTGAGAGAAGGTGTCACAATGGTAGCATAATCAAAACACATTAGATTCAACTATGAAAAATTTAAGCCATAAACAAAAAGGAAAAAAACACGATAAAAGTTGAAATTTATATAATCTACAGCTAATAAACCTAGTTCACTATTCTTTTAAAAAAGGGGACGTTAAGATTCTGACTACAGTTTTTCTTCTACTTTAAGAAATCCTTGGCTACTTCTTGTAAAAAGGTACTCCTGGCACAAAATGCTTCTTGTCTCCATCCTAGAAAGTCCTCTTTCCCTTCCTGTTGGAAAGTGAATTTTATTAAGTATCGAATTTAGTGTGAGTGGATCTTTTCTTCACTCTCTTTCACAATTGTAGATAAGAAGTTCATTGAGATTCATATTTGTGTGTTTTTATAAGCAAAATGGATTTGCTCTGGGCTTCTTTGAAAATTCGGTGTCTTGTTATCTCTGATTTCTGTACTTAAATATGATATATTTGCATGATATTTTGAGTTTCTGATCGCTAACTGTATTCTGAAAATCCTAGATCTATGGCTTGGTGTCTAACATTGATTTTTTTTGGAAAGTTACCTGCAATGAGTATTTCCAACATTTCTTCTCCATTTTTTTCTTATTTGCATGTAATACATTATGTGGAGATTTTTCACAGTTCTTGGTTCTTTGGATTTTTTTTCACATATATGTCTTTGTTTCTAATAGTTTTTTTTAATTTTTTGATACTTTATTTACATTTCAAATGTTTTCTCCTATCCAAGTCTCCCCTTTAGAAACCCCCTATCCCATCCCTCCTCTCCCTGCCACTATGAGGGTATTCCTCCACCCACGCATCCACTCCCATCTTCCCTCCCTGGCATTCCCCTATAATGGGGCATCTAACACTCTCAGACCCAAGGGCCTCTCTTCCCACTGATGGCCAACAAGGCTCTCCTCTGCCACATATGTGGCCAGCACCATGGGTCCCTCCATATGTATTCTTTGGTTGGTGGTCCAGTTTCAGGGAGCACTGGGGGGCCTGACCAGTTGACACTGTTGCTCCCTCCCCATGGTGCTGCAAACTCCCTCAGTTCCTTCAGTCCCTTCTCCAACTCCTCCATCTGATACCTCACTCTCAGTCCAGCGGTTACTGTTAAGTGAAACTTGGGCATTCTGAACTTTTGGGCTAATATCCGCTTATCAGTGAGTACATACTATGTTCGTTCTTTTGTGACTGAGTTACCTCACTCAGGAGGATATATTCAAGTTTCATCCATTTGCCTGCGAATTTCATGAAGTCATTTATTTTAATAGCTGAGTAGTATTCCATTGTGTAAATGTACCACATTTTCTGTATCCATTTGTCTGTTGAGGGACATCTGGGTTGTTTCCAGTTTCTGGCTATTATAAATATGGCTGCTATGAACATAGTGGAGCACGTATCCTTATTAGATGTTGGAGCATCTTCTGGGTATATGCCCAGGAGTGGTATAGCTGGGTCCTCGGGTAGTATTATGCCCAATTTTCTAGAGGGAGTGCCAAACTGATTTGAGGAGTGGTTGTACCAGTTTGCAATCCCACCATCAATGGAGGAGTGTTCCTCTTTTTCCACATCCTCGCCAGCATCTGTTGTCACCTGAGTTTTTGATCTTAGCCATTCTGACTAGTGTGAGGTGGAATCTCAGACTTGTTTTGATTTACATTTCCCTGATGACTAAGGATGTTGAACATTTCTTTAGGTGCTTCTCAGCCCTACGAATTTCCTCAGTTGAGAATTCTCTGTTTAGCTCTGTTGCCCATTTTTTGATAGAGTTATTTGGTTCTGTGGAGTCTAACTTCTTGAGTTCTTTGTATATATTAGATATTAGCCCTCTATAGGACATAGGATTGGTAAAGATCTTTTCCCAATTTGTTGGTTGCTGTTTTGTCCTATTGAAAGTGTCCTTTGCCTTACAGAAGCTTTGCAATTCATGAGGTCCCATTTGTCGATTCTTGATCTTAGAGCATAAGCCATTGGTGTTCTGCTCAGGAACTTTTGACCTGTGCCCATGTGTTCGAGACTTTTCTCCACTTTCTCTTCTATGAGATTCAGGGTATCTGGTTTTATGTGGAGGTCCTTGATCCACCTGGACTTGAGCTTTGTACAGGGAGATAGGAACAGATAAATTTGCATTCTTCTACATGTAGACTGCTAGTTGAGCAACACCATTTGTTGAAAATGCTGTCTTTTTTCCTTTGGATGGTTTTAGGTCCTTTGTTAAACAAAAAGTGCTCATAGGTGTGTGGGTTCATTTCTGGTTCTTCAATTCTATTCCATTGATCTACCTGCCTGTCACTGTACTAAAATCATGCAATTTTTTTTTTATCAGCATTGCTCTGTAGTACAGCTTTAGTTCAGGGATGCTGATTCCCCCAGAAGTTCTTTTATTGTTGAGAATAGTTTTTGCTATCCTGGGTTTTTTGTTATTCCAAATGAATTTGAGAATTGCTCTTTCTAAGTCTATGAAGAATTGGTCTGGAATTTTGATGGGGATTGCATTGAATCTGTAGATTGCTTTTGGCAGGATGGCCATTTTTAATATATTAATCCTGCCAATCCATGAGCATGGGAAGTCTTTCCATCTTCTGAGGTCTTCTTCGATTTCTTTCTTCAGAGACTTGAAGTTCTTGTCATACAGATCTTTCACTTGTTTGATTAGAGTCACACCAAGATACTTTATATTGTTTGTGACAATTGTGAAGGCTGTCATTTTGCTAATTTCTTTCTCAGCCTGTTTATCCTTTGAGTATAGGAAGGCTACTGATTTGTTTGAGTTAATTTTATATCCGGCCACTTTGCTGAAGTTGTTTATCAGCTGCAGCAGTTCTCTGGTGGAGTTTTTCAGATCACTGAAGTATATGATCATATCATCTGCAAATAGTGATATTTTGTTTTCTTCCTTTTCAATTTGTATCCCTTTGACCTCCTTTTGTTGTCTAATTGCTCTAGCTAGAACTTCAAGTACTATATTGAATAGATAGGGAGAGAGAGGGAAGCCTTGACTAGTCCCTGATTTTAGTGGGATTGCTTTGAGTTTCTCTCCATTTAGTTTGATGTTGGCTACTGGTTTGCTGTATATTGCTTTTACTATGTTTAGGTGTGGGCCTTGAATTCCTGATCTTTCCAGGACTTTTATCATGAAAGGATGTTGAATTTTGTCAAATGCTTTTTCAGTATCTAATGAAATGACAATGTGTATTTTTTCTTTGAGTTTGTTTATGTAGTGGATTACATTGATAGATTTCCGGGTATTGAACCATCTCTGCATCCCTGGATGAAGCCTACTTGATCATAGTGAATGATCGTTTTGATGGGTTCTTGGATTCAGTTGCGAGAATTTTATTGAATATTTTTGCATCGCTATTCATAAGGGAAATTGGTCTGAAGTTTTCTTTCTTTGTTGGGTCTTTGTGAGGTTTTGGTATCATTGTAACTGTGACGTCATAGAAGGAATTGGGTAGTGTTTCTTCTGTTTCTATTTGGTGGAATAGATTGAAGAGTATTGGTATTAGGTCTTCTTTGAAGGTCTAATAGAATTTTGACCTAAATCCATCTGGTCCTGGGCTTTTTTAGTTGGGAGACTTTTAATGACTGCTTCTATTTCCTTCAAAGTTGTAAGATTGTTTAGATGGTTAATCTTATCCTGACTTAACTTTGGTGTTTGGTGTCTGTCTAGAAAATTGTCCATTTCATCCAGATTTTCGAATTTTGTTGAGTATAGGCTTTTGTACTAGGATCTGATGATTTTTTGAATTTCCTCAGAATCTGTTGTTATGTCTCCCTATTCATTTCTAATTTTGTTAATTTGGATACTGTCTCTGTGCCCTCTGGTTAGTCTGGCTAAGGGTTTATCTATCTTGTTGATTTTCTCAAAGAACCAGCTACTGGTTGTGTTGATTCTTTATATAGTTCTTTTAGTTTCTACTTTGTTGATTTTAGCCTGTAATTTGATTATTCCCTGCCTTCTACTCCTCTTGGGTGCATTAGCTTCTTTTTGATCTAGAGCTTTCAGGTGTGCTGTTAAGCTGCTAGTATATGCTCTCTCCAGTTTCTTTTTGGAAGCATACGGAGATATGAGTTTTCCTCTTAACATTGCTTTCATTGTGTCCCATAGGTTTGGTATGCTGTACTTTCATTTTCGTTAAATTCTAGGAAGTCTTTAATTTCTTTCTTTATTTCTTCCTTGACCAAGTTATCATTGAGTAGAGTGTTGTTCAGCTTCCATGTGTATGTGGGCTTTCTGTTGTTGTTGTTGCCATTGAAGACCAGCCTTAATCCATAGTGATCTGATAGGAGGCATGGGATTATTTCAATCTTCTTATATCTGTTGAGATTGTTTTGTGACCAATTTCATCATCACTTTTGGAGATGGTACCAGGAGGTGCTGAGAAGAAGGTATATTCTTTTGATTTAGGATATAATGTTCTATAGATATCTGTTAAATTCATTTGGTTCATAACATCTGATAGGTTCACTGTGTCTGTGTTTAGTTTTTGTTTCCAAGAACTATCCATTGATGAGAGTGGGGTGTTGAAGTTTCCCACTATAATTTTGTGAGGTGCAATGTGTGCTTTGAGCTTTAGTAAAGTGTTTGTTTTTTAAATGAATGTGGGTGCCCTTGCATTTGGAGCATAGATGTTCAGAATTGAGAGTCTTCTTGGTAGATTTTTCTTTAATGATTATGAAGTGTCCTTCCTTATCTTTTTTGATGAGTTTTGGTTGAAAGTTGATTTTATCCTATATTAGAATGGCCACTCCTGCCTGTTTCTTGGGATCATTTGCCTGGAAAATTGTTTTCTAGCCCTTTACTCTGAGTTAGTCTTGTCTTTAACAATGAGGTGCATTTTCTGTATGCAGCAAAATGCTGGGTCCTGTTTATATAACCAGTCTGTTAGCCTATCTCTTTTTATTGGGGAATTGCGTCCATTGATGTTAAGAGATATTAAGGAATTGTGATTGTTCTTCCTGTTATTTTTGATGTTATTTTTGTTTTTTTGTGGCTATCTTCTTTTGACTTTGTTGAAAGATTACTTTCTTGCTTTTTCCAGAGTGTAGCTTCCCTCCTTGTGTTGGCATTTTCCATCTATTATCCTTGGTAGGGCTGGGTTTGTGGAAAGATATTGTGTAAATTTGGTTTTGTCATGGAATATCTTGGTTTCACCATGTATGGTAATTGAGAGTTTTGCTGGGTATACCATCCTGGGCTGACAGTTGTGTTCTCTCAGGGTCTTTTTGAGATCTTTCCAGGATCTTCTAGCTTTCATAGTCTCTGGTGAGAAGTCAGGTGTAATTCTGATAGGTCTGCCTTTATATGTGACTTGACCTTTTTCCCTTACTGCTTTTAATATTCTTTCTTTGTTTTGTGCATTTGGTGTTTTGCCTATAATGTGACGGGAAGAATTTCTTTTCTTGTCCAATCTTTTTCAGGTTCTCTAGACTTCTTGAATGTTATGTTCATCTCTTTCTTTAGGTGAGGGAAGTTTTCTTCTATAATTTTGTTGAAGATATTTACTGGCCCTTTAAGTTGGGAATCTACACTCTCTTCTATACCTATTATCCTTAGGTTTCATCTTCTCATTGTGTCCTGAATTTCCTGGATGTTTTGGGTTAGGAATTTTTTGTATTTTGTATTTTTTTTGACTGTTGTGTCAATGTTTTCTATGGTATCTTTTGCTCCTGAGATTCTCTCTTCTATCTCTTGTATTCTATTGGTGATGCTTTCATCTATGACTCCTGATCTCTTTCCTAGGGTTTCTATCTCCAGGGTTGTCTCCCTTTGTGATTTCTTTATTGTTTCTATTTCCATTTTTAGATCTTGGATGGTTTTGTTCATTTCCTTTACCTGTTTGATTGTGTTTCCCTGTATTTCCTCTTTAAGGCTTTCTAGCTGTTTACCTGTGTTCTCTTGTATTTCTTTAAGGGAGTTATTTATTTCCTTCTTAAAGTCTTGTATCATCATCATGAGAAATGATTTTAAACCTGAGTCTTGCTTTTCTGGTGTGTTGGTGCATCCAGGGCTTGCTGTGGTGGGAGAACTGGGTTCTGATGATGCCAAGTTGCCTTCGTTTCTGTTCCTTATGTTCTTCCTCTTGCCTTTTGCCATCTGGTTATCTCTAGTGTTAGCTGGTCTTACTCTCTCTGACTGTGGCTTGTCCCTCTTGCAAGTCTTTGAGTTAGTACTCCTTGGAGACTAGTTCTCTCTGAGAGGAATTTGGGTTTGGAGAGTTGTGGTAAGGGTTCAGCTCTGGGGTGCAGACAGAAACCAGAAGAATTCTATCCCCAACTGTTCTTTTGTTCCTGTGTCCTGATGGCTCTGCAAGGGTCCCTCTTGATCGGGGAATTTGAACAGAAGTGATGTTCTTCCTGTGATGGAAGGTGTGTTGGCACTCCTGGGAGACCAGCTCTCTCCTGACACTATTTTAGTATGGAGCCCTGTATCACAGGATCAGCTCCCAGGTCACAGAAGGAAACTGGAAGGCCACTCCTCAGTCCCTGTGTCTTGAGGCTTCTTTGAGGGTCCCTCTGAGCAGAGGTGCTAGCTTTACCCCCATCTCAGGCTTGTCCACACTCCTGGGAAGCTATCAATTTCCCTGTGCTATTTGTGTATGGAGCCTCGTGGCATAGACCACAGGAGTAAACTGGAAGGCTCCTGTCCCAGGCTGCTCCTTGGTCCCTGTGTCCTGAGGATTCTGGGCGGGTTCCACTGAGCAGTGGTGCTTGTCTTACCTCCACTCATGGGCTTGTCCACACTCCTGGGATGCTATCTTTCTCCCAGCACTATTTGGCCAGTTCTTTTTTTTTTTTTTTTTTTTCTGTCTTTTCTCTTTGTGCTCAGGTTTGAAAAATGTCTATGGACCTACCACTAAGATAACTTTCAGTTCCTGAGCTCTGTTGATTTCACTAATGAACCCATTAAAAGCATTCTTCATTTTTACTTTAAACAGCATTTAAAACATACTTACTTTGAATTCCCATCACTCTGACTGTATTACTCATTTCCTCCTACATGTTACTTACATTTTCATTAAATCCTATAATAAACTTACTTTAAAATTCCTCTCTGAAAAGTCCCAAATCATTAGTACATATGAGTATTGTTCTGATGCTTATATTGTTTCTTCAGGCTGTGGTTTTTCTTGCATTTTGGTGCACTTTGTTATTCTTGTTGAAAACTCAGTACATATTTGTATTAGAAATTAAGGTAGGTAAGCCTCTAATTTGAGAATTCATGTTCAGCTCACCAGGAATTGGGTTATATTTAATCCCTTCCATAAGTATAGGTGCCTCCAGCTTCCACTTTTTCAAGTGGTCTTGCTTTTATTTCCTCAGTTGATGTTGCACTTCACTAACTTTTTCTATAAAGGATAGATAGTCTCTTCCTTGCAGCCCTTTCAACTGCAATTCACTAATATACTGAAGCCTGATGTGGTGATAAGGCGTGAAGTGGTGGTGGGGGATTGAAATCTTAATTACCCTATCTTTTTTTTTTTTCTTTATTTTTGATACTTTATTTACATTTCCGATGATTCCCCTTTTCTTTGGAAACCCCGTGTCCCCTCCCCCTCCCCGCCTCTGTGAGGGAATTCCTCCTCCCACCTACCCACCCACCCATTCCCTTTTACTGGGGCTGCTAGCACCCTCAGGCCCAAAGTCCTCTCCTTTCTCCCTGGTGGCCATC
>JAPYYD010003330.1:0-14278 GCA_028551405.1 Uromys caudimaculatus
CCCGGGGCGCGCCAATCAGTGGAGGACACGCTGCCTCAGGGCTATATAAGCAGCGCCATTCTGGGGCCCCGGGTTCTTCCTCCATCAACGGCTGAATAAAGCTGAACTGCAGACGAAGCCTACTGCGTGGCGTGTCTTCTTGCTGGCGAGAGGCGCGCGCGCGGGACAGTTCATACCCCTGCCTTTTTCAGAAAGTACTGTGTTTGAAGTCACCCCTTTGAAAGCCCCTCCCTGTAGGCTTAGCTGTTTCAAAACCTACTTTAATAAGAGTTCTTAAACACTTCAACCTCCCTTCCAGCCCACCAACCATAGGTAGGGGAGAAAGGTGGTTAATAGGACAAGGGAGATATGGATCTGTTTAGTAGTAGTTCTTTGGGGGGAATTCCAATATTGGCTGTTAGAATATCAGCAGTTCAGTCTAAAACATTACAAACAAATCAGCAGCGGCAGTCAGCAAACACCAAACATGAATCAGTAGCAGTGACACAATCCAACAGAAACTGAGAGGCTCCAATAAATTGGTACCAGTTTGTGGAAGTGGCAAGAAACAGCTGGAATACCACAAGAAGTTCCTTGGCATGTTTATCTCTATGAAGGCATGACAAGCAAAGATCAGAGAAGACCAGAAAAGTTTTTTTTTTTTTTAATTTATTTCTTTATTATATGTAAGTACACTGTAGCTGTCTTCAGACACCCCAGAAGAGGGCATCAGATCTCATTAGGGATGGTTGTGAGCCACCATGTGGTTGTTGGGATTTGAACTCAAGACCTTCGGAAGAGCGGTTGGTGCTCTTAACCGCTGAGCCATCTTTCCGGTTTTGCGACACGATTGAATGCAATTTGCAACCCCCAGCATGACAGACTTCTTTGTGTTACGTTAAACATATTCTCTACAATATCTTCATCAGAATCAGCTAACAAAATGTCATCCATTTAATGATTCTAATGGCTATCACACAAAATATTAACATAAAGTTGGTCTATTTAACATTCCCTGTGGAAATACCTTCCAATGGTGTCTCTTTACTGGACCACTGTTTTTCAGAGTAGGTACTGAAAAGGAAATTTTTCCCTATCCTGCTCATTCAAAAGTATGGCAAAGAAGCAATCTTTCAAGTCAATTATTATAGGTATAATCTCTGTAACAAAGAAGATTAAAAAAACAAACAAACCAAAAATGAACAAACAATAAAACAAAAGCAAAAGCAACAAACAAGTGAAAAACAATAACAATAAAAATGCCCAGGCTGTAAAGGTTGTTTGAGGTAAAGGCTATAAAGGTTAGTTGAATTACTTTATTAACTGCTCTTAAATCGTTATCATTCTCCATTTACTTGATTTCATTTTTACAGCAAACACAGGAGAATTCCATGGGCTGCTAGAATCTGTTTTATGTTGAGCCTCAGCTGCTCTTGTACCAGTTATTAAAGTGACTGTAATTTTTCTTTTGTTATGAGACTGATTCCTTTCTACTCTCTGGCTCCTGGCTATCCTGCTTCATGACAAAGAAGTCTACATTACCCAGGCTGCTTTGTAATATGACATCAAGGCAACTTTGAGCAATGTGCAGCAGGATAGAAGGCTGAAGGCAGGAGACTACACTATTTCTGCCTGTCATTCTGTTCTGGGCAGCTCCTCAGGCAGCAGATTCCAGGACATAGATCAGCCATGGATTCAGCTTGTGCCAGGTGACCCCATCCTGGTCGTCAGTGATGCCACCTCCCTGATTTCCCATCTATTCTTATGTAGAAATGGCTGTTTCTGACAAAGATGTTTTAGAGAACATGTTTAAGGAAACACAAAGAATTCTGCTATGCTGAAGGTTACAGTATATACTTCACTACAGTACTTATCTTCAGTAGTTAGGATGAAGTCAGCCTACCTGGCCTTCAATAGATGAGTAAAGAAAGCATTGACTTTTTATGGCTCATAAACCAATGTAATATAATTCAACTACTCAATGAATGAAATCCTATCACAAAAAAACTGACTGGAACTAGAAAATATGCTCAGACTTTATGTCAGATATAGAGACAAATTCCATAATTCTATTTTATATATAAATGTTTAAAGGGAGATAAATGAGCCAGACATAGTAGGTCAAGTCTATAATGGCAGGAAACAGGAGACAGAGACAGTAGGATTCAGTTCAAGATCAGCGTGGACCACACAGCCAGTTCAGAATCAATAGGAAATATATATTAAAACTTTGTTTTCTAAGTGAAAAGACAAAACATTACAAGTTGTTTAAAATGAATTGACTAGAGGCTAGAAAGATAGAAGGATACTGGGAGGTTAGATACAGGGTATTAAAACAGTATTAGGTAGAATTATGAAGTTCTAGTGTTCTAAACAATAGTAGAGATGTCTACTTTTCCAGCAACCTACTATATACAAAATATCAAAAATTAGAAAATACAGGGGCTAGAGATATGGCTCAGTTGTTAAGATCACTTGTTACTCTTACAGAGGACCCAGATTTATTTCCCAGTACCTACATGGTGGTTCACAACCATCTATAACTACAGTTCCAGGGAATCTGCTACCTCTTCTGAACTCTTCAGGTACCAGGCATGGACATGGTGATGTGCATTTGTGTGTGTGTGTGTGTGTGTGTGTGTGTGTGTGTAAGTAAAACAGTTATACATATAAAATATAAAATCTCATTTTATTAAAATATGGACTACTAAATCAAATTTATAAAGATTTAAAACTTCGCTGTGACAAATAAAAGTAAATGCATAACCATTAACTCTATAAAAGATGTTTAATTTACCAATTAATTTATCAACCATGTGTGAATTAACATTATATGCTAGATCCTATAGCAAGAGGCTAAAATCAAAGTAATAAATGAAAAAGACAAATACCTTCTCTTAGTGGTGCCCAAAATTAGGAAACTGAAATGTGCTAAGGAACAGGGGTATTTATATTGTTATTTCTAACTGGCATAGATACTATATTTCTTGTCCTCACTGAACTTAGGTTTTGCTAGAAGAAACCTGTTAAATAATGACGGGAATACTAGGGAATACTAATTCATGGTAAGTGTCACAAAGAAGCGCCAATAAATTGGAGACCATAAAACTGTAGAAGATAGAGAAAAAATACAAGCATAGTAGCACACTCCTGTAACATAAGCACATGGTAGCAGAGGCAAGACCACTGCCAACAGAAGTTCCAGGCTAACCACATCTACATAGCAAGAACCTGTATTTAAAACTCAAATGGAAAAAGATGAAGGAAAAATTTTGTCTTCAATGTGAAAAAGGTGGAGAGAAGAAGAATATTTCTGGAAGGCAGTATATGCAAAAGACTGAGGAAAGTATGTTTTCTTCAGTGATGGAGAAAATGCAGTCCTGATTGACACACAGGAAATAAAAGGTGAAATGCTATGGTAATGGACTGTGAACTGTGATGTGCAATTTTCAGACCAGAGCCTTGTTGCCAGTTTTCTATTGAACTTAAATACAAATGCATTTTATAATTCAATATATTTCAAATTGGCATTAAGGATAAAGAAGCAATGGCACAGCAGTTAAGTGCACTTAATTGCTCTTGCAGAGGACCCAGATTTGGTTTCCAGCACCCACACTGGCCTGATCACAATTCCTCTAATTCCAGTTCCAGGGAATCTAACACTCTCCCCTTTTATCTATGGGCACCTGAATATATGTGATGCACATAAACACACTCAGGCACATACATAAATATAATTTAGTCTTTAAAATATATTGATTCAAAATAGTTATACATTCATTTCTTTTGAAAAGTGAGGTGAGATATATGTAAAGCCATCCTTACCAAAATGTTTGAATTACTGATTTTAACCATTGTGGTTGCGTACATATGGAAATTCTTTTATTGAAGTAACCATATGGGATAATAAGCATAAAGGAAATGTATTCTACTGCATGGAAGATGTATCAGGAAAACGTGTAGTTTATAAGAGCAAACTATAGAATTTTCTCTAAAAGGCAGGAAATATAAGATTTAAGGGAACATAAGGAAAGTTTTTTAAGACACTCATGGCCAGATTTACAGATGAGAATAGACAGAAAAAAGAAAGCAACTTCCATCTGAGTAGCAGGTGACTCTACATCATTTTATTTTCCAGCAAGTTTTGAACATTTAACTGTTACAACATGAATTTACAGTCATTCACCTCACAAAGTACAAGCAAAGAACACAGTACCATAAATTGACGAGAAAAACTGCATTGTGGGTGTGAACATTTCTTTTTGAGGTTGTTAAACTTCCCATTCCAATTCCATTAGGTTTTGGTTTATTTCCAGTACTTTCTTTCATTGATATTTCATCATGATGCCTCCTTTATGAAACATTGATAAATGTGTGGGGTAAATGCATTAGCTTCTTTTTGTGTGATAGAACATCCTATGTTTTAAACTATGGATTTGAATTCCAATTCTGAGTCTAACATTATTTCCAGCCTTCATTTTTCCACACTCTGAGGCAAAGTTCACACTTCAAATAGCTGTTAAACTCAATATAACACATATTTTAGATCCAGTCTATAAAGATTGGGGGTGAGTTTTTCTGACTTTTGTTCTTATCTCTGAAAAGTCAGAGAAGAAAAAATAAAAATTAGATCCTTTTAAACACCATGCTAATGTAGAAGCTTAAACATTGATGTCAGCATATAATAAATTATCTAAATCTAAACTGAGATCTCAGCAGTATATGTAGAAATTATAAATGAAAAAGAAGTATTTATCACTTCTTGGGTACTGTACCTTGAAATAACCAGAGGAGCTAGAGAAAATATTGATACCTGAGTTCTATTAATTAATTATAACCTGTGCCTTGAGTAAGATCTGGAAATTGGCATATTTAAAAAGCTACCAAAGAAATGCTAAAGTTGACAATCACAATTTTAGCTAGTAGCAATGCCTCAAAGGATGTTAAGAAGATACACTTTCCAGAAAAATAACTGTGGTAGTTGCCTAAAAAACATATCAAATTAAATCAATTACATAAAAATTCAAATACCAATTATACATGCATATATACATATTCTATACATATATAATATATACATACATACCTATCAGAAAGGAAACTGAGGTTAGAGAATTGTAAATTTCATATCAACCTGGACTAGATAGAAAATTTTATGACATCTTGGGCTACAAAGCAAGACATTGATTCAAAAACATGAAAACAAATCAAAAACTTTAAATTATATCTCACAAAATTGTTATTTTTATGCTGAGCAATAACCCAATACTCTAGAAAGGCCAAAACATACTACATTTGAAAGCAATTTGTTATAAACTGTTGCGTGTAGCTGTCATTCTAACGTTCGATTGTTAGATTGTCTCTATTGTTTCCATGCACTTCATCATAGCTGTAGATAGCTGCTCATATATGATGGCAAAGTCAGGCAATAAGGATAGTTGAAAACATGTTTGTCTACATGGAGAGGCTTTCTTTGGTTCAGTAAAGACTCTTGGAATCTGGCCAAGTTAAGACTGAGATAGAAAGGACTGAAGTCTATTTATTCTATATGTGCCCATCTACTGTGGATTCAACTGGGCCGATGTCAGGAATTCCTTAAACTAAACTCACCAGTGTCTGTCAGTAGGTGTATAGTAAATACAAAACCAATATTGAATCAATCCTATACAGAACAGAAGCACTGACTTCACAGTCAAATAATCCTGACACCAGATGGAAATGCTACTACTTACTTGTGGTTTAACTCCACTATGCCTAAACTTACTGAGAGAAAACTTAGAAAAGCTGCTAAAAAGACCAAAATGTACTTAGATTTGACTGATATTCCACACTTATTTACCTCATTTTTATATCAAGTAAGAGTTTCTAAGCTACCAAATATATGTAAGCAAAACCTGAACTGGAGTAACTAATCTTTCAATTTAATAATCAGTTCTTCCCTAGGGATTTCTCACATGTCCTTTCCTTTGCCTAGGTGCTTTGCCTGCCTTATCCTTTTCCAAGAACTGACTCATTTCATCTCTCAGTCCTGACCTAAACATCTTCTAAGTCAAGCCTTCTCTCATCATGCTGAATGAAAGTATCTAGCTTAGTTTATATCACCACATTCTTATTCATGATCTTCATAAAAAGTTTCTCAATTTCTAAATAAAAACTTCTTACCAATTTATTTATTATATGTTTGACTTTCTGTCTAGATCAGTGATTCTCAAACTTCCTGGTGCTATATAACCCTTTAACAGTTTCTCATGTTGTGGTGACCTTAACCATTTTTTACTGTTATGAATCATAATGTAAACGTTTTTGGAGATAAAGGTTTACCAAAGGGGTTGCAACTCACAGGTTGAAAACCACTGTTCTAGATTATAATCGAAAGTCCCTAATGCATGAAGGATGAATGAATTAAATCAGTAGATTTTTATTTTAAATATTGGTTATTTAAAGTATGGATGTAAAAACTCTAACTTGCTCATTTTGAAAATATGGTCATGGTAGTACAAATCTTTAATCTCAGCATTTAAGAGGCAGAGGCAGAAGGATCTCTATGACTTCAAGGACAGCCTGGTCTATTTAGTGAGTTCTGACCCAGCTAGAGCTACATACTGATACACTTTCCCTGCCAAAATTCATGTTATGTAGTTGCAGAGATAGCTCAGTAGTAATGTGCTTGCCTTGCAAACATGAGGACCTGAGTTTCATTCCCAGAACTCACATACAAAAGCTGGTCATGGTGGTAAGTGATTATTATCCCAAGAACTGGAAAGACTGGTGCAGGAAGATTCCTGGCCCTCCCTAGCCACTCACTTTAGCCCACCTTGCCTGCTCTAGACTAATGAAGGATCCCTATCCCCCCAAAAATCTCTAAAACATAGACTGCCTTTGAAGGTTAACTTTGCCTTAAATGTGCATGCACACACACACACACACACACACACACACACACACACACACACAAATCCACATTGTTCTCAGTTTGTAAATGTTTCACTCCTTAAAGTCTCAAGATTATGAAGAGAATGGAGATAAAGTTAATAAACTTAAAATAATGCACAAATAATAAATTTCTGAGGTTGTTTCAGTATCCTATAATAAATATATTGATAATTAGAACTCTAAGAAAAATTAGGAACAAACAAATATTTGTCAAAACACACATGAAGAAATCCTATTTTGACTACCATTACAGGCAACTTGTTATGCCATATTTGGCAGATGTTAAATAGCATTTAAAGCAGAGTACCATTTGAAGGTGATTTTATAATTTAATAATGAAGATAGGAAAATGAGTAAAACATATGGCAGAATATGAAACAAATTATGAGAAATATTTAAATACAACACTATTCAAAACTATAAAGGCTCTTCTTTAGTGAGCAGTGTATTTTTTAAATAGAGTAGCAAAAACAGCTGGATGTGGTGGCACATGCCTATAATCTCAACATTCAGGAGGTGAAGCCAGGGCAATTGCTATCACAAGATCAGTCATAGCTACAGAGAATAATATATATGCACATCATGGTTTTTTGGGTCTTGTTATCTCTATGTAGCCTAGACCTTTTTAGAACTTCCTAGGTAGTATGTAGGTAGATAGACAGACAGACAGATAGAGAAAATATAGATATAGAAATAGATGTAGATAGATATTAGATTCAATACTTTTCCCCTCATATCCTTCCTACAACTCAAGTTATCACTTGAGGAATTTGAAGCAAAAATCAATGATTAGCTCATTTCCCTTAATAATATAAGAGAAAATAAAATCTAGTAAAATCATTCTGGTTTTCAAATACCAAAGTTAAGTCAGGATCAGATAAACCATCTATCTAAACAGTCCCACAATCCCTAAAGAAATAGAAGCAGTCATTAATAGTCTCCCAACTAAAAAGAAAGCCCTGGACCAGATGGGTTCACTGCAGAATTCTATCAGACCTCCAAAGAAAACCTAATACCAATACTCTTCAATCTCTTCCACAAAATAGAAACAGAAGGAACACTACCCAATTCCTTCTATGAGGCCACAGTTGTGCTGTGTATTCTTCCTTGGAGAAGGAATGGTTTTTGTCTAATCAGGAACTTGTCACAATTTCCTTTCATAGAGGACTTCAAAAGAGATATTTTTCTACATCTATCTTGTTTAATGTTCCAAATAGAATTTAAAAACTGGTTGAGTGCATATTACTTTTAGCTTCAGAAGATATTATGTATATTAAGAGGCATTTAACTATTATAAAGTGTTTGATGACTTAAAAATGTCAATACTGAGTTGTATACTTCAAAATAAATTATATTAGTTTAATAAGAATCAAACAAAAAAGAGATTGGGTAATGCTAATAAGAATACACACATGTACACACACATATATGATGTTTTCAATAAATTGAATAAAATATATGAAAAAAATAAAAAAATCATTCTGATTCTGAAATGACAATAACTAGAAGTTTTGTCAAAGTAAATGGAATATAAAAAAGTGAATCATAACATATTAAATAAGGTTTAAATTACATGATCATCTTTATCACTAATTTATATTATAATTGTTAAAATTCTCCATGATTTCCCTTCATGTTAATTTACTACATCAGTAAAATAAACCTAAAAAGAAAGTCTAGAGTTCTTGTAATTCTAATTCTGTTAGATTCATGCCTCTATCTGTGATCATCTATGCAGGTCCTCTGACTCCTATTAGATACTGATTGGTATTATTTTCCTATGTTTTAAAGCAATATCAGGTTTTTCAGTGTTTAAAATACCCATTCCAAAGAGGTTCTCCTTAATGGAAAACTGGAAACTCTTTCAGTGTGTTTTTAGCGCACCTTGTGTCCAACCCACACATGAAGAATAGAACAAAACTGAGTTCTTTTATGAGACATAGATGGGGAATAGAATGAATGAAGTGAGAAACTGGTCCCTACGATCTTCGGCAAGTTCTGTCCATAAATGTGGGTCTTCTGTTCCCCAAATGTATTCTTTTCTAAGGCACAGATATGATATTTCAATTATAAAACATTTCTTAAATGTCCAATAAAATGACTATGGTCTTTAAATGGGCTGATGTTCCTCTAAGACCAAAAGTGTGTAAGTTCCTGATTCACTGCTAACAGATACCATGAAGTATGTATTTATGTATATCTTTTCCATACATGATATGATCTTAAATTCAGAAGCAATGCTAGCAAGATGGTTAAGCCGACAAATGTCCTGACAGCAATCCTGAAAAACTAAATTCAATCACCCAGACCAAATGTGGTGAAAGGAGAAAAGCAACTGCTACAAGTTTTGCTCTAACCTCTACACAGGAATATTTATCAACTTACACACTGCAGGCACACAAAATAAATACATAGAAATTGATTTGAAAATCATGAAAAATGGACTAGAGGATGGACCAATACTTAAAAGTACCCACTTCTTTTGTTAGAGGATCCATGTTTGGTTCTCAGTACTCATGTTATGTGGCTCACAACCACCTGTAATTTCTAGCTCCAGAGATCTGGGAATCCAACATTTTCTTTTGGCTTACATGGGCATAGGCTCATACTCACATACAGTCAGCTTCTTTTTTACAACAGACGAAGGTAACTACAAAGTGCCACAACTAGTCAAATAGCACAGGACAGTTCACCACAGAATACGCAATACTGTTTGATACCTCTAAAATAAAATTCCTACACCAAAAGCTACATTGCAGAAGATGAGGCAAAAAGATTCTACAGGCCAGGGCATCAGGAAGTGTCCTGGGAGGCAGATTTGTGTATACATATGTTTGTATATGTATATATATATATACATACATATACACATACACACACACGCACTCACACACACACACACACACACACACACACACACACACATATATATGAAAATAACAATGTGGATGAGGAAAATGTGAGAAGAATCAATTGACCTCTAGATGAAGAGCTACAGGCAATTAATAGGTACTGAAAGGAAAAATAAAACTTCCTGGAGAAAATAAGACCCATGACAGATTACACAATCCAAAGCAGTTAGCCTTAAATATATACATATATGAGTATCACTAAATAAATTCAGCAGGATATATATGTAATATTAATTAAGTAATAGGTCATGAATTTAAGAAGGGATGAGGGACATGGGAGGAGTTAGAGTGGAGAGTTTGGTGGAAATACTGCAAATATAGTACTTAAATATGAAAGTCTCAAAAATTTGAACTTTTAATTTTTTAAAAAGTAGACAGAAGATACAATCAAGAAATTCATAGAAAAATTCATATTCAAGTTGTTAAAGCTCCTCTGCTTTACTCAAAATAGAAGAAATGCAAAATAAAGCATCCTAAGATACAATTTCTCATCATTTGGTTTGTTCCACATATGATTATTTTTTTTACTTTGAAAATATAAAAGTATTGTAACTGATAAAAAGGTAATAGATTATGGACATATAGAGCCAGGGGAAGTAGGGTGTCGAAGGTCATCATTTTGCAGTGTTGAAAATTGAGAAATAGTTTCTAAAATTATAAATTATGTTAAGTTATGTAAATCATGAAATAAAATATAGGTAATCAGAAATTATTTTATTTGAACCACAGGGTAAAGGAGGATGTATTACAAGAGGTAGCTAATATTTTTCATAACAACAGTTGTTGTTATGAAAAATATTAGAAGGGTATGTATTCTTCAGAGTTACTAAAAAGAATGTGAAATATTTAAAACAGAGGCAAAAACTACTACCTTTAGATAGTAGCTCTATTTCAGCTTATATCTCCTGTTAAGTTCAAATACAATGTAATTTATGATTTTATATAAAAATGTATTGGTTTGGATTTCTGTTTTCTGATCGAGGATACTACAAAACAAGAGAGTTATATAAGAGACTATCATTTTCCCACTCCTGTGGACTGGCAAAGATCACTTACTCTGGGCATATATTCTGAGACAACAATAGATTCCTTCAATAGGCACATGAAGCTATTAACACATTTATAGAACATATGATATTTTTTTCAACAATGAGCCCTGCACCATCTTACAAGAGCATAAACCTCTTATGACTACAATATTGCCCAGGGCACAGAGAGAATGGAACCTCAACTGCCTACTCTCTTAATGTGATTATTTTGCCAAATAGTAGCTCTCTTGCTAGTTAGATGGCCCAGCAACCATCATAGCAATAAAAAGCTCTTTAGAATATTAGCAAAGCTCTTAGTTGCCATTTCATGCTTCTAGCAGCAAAACAAACAGGACTGACAGCAAAACTAAATTGTACAAGGACATACCGTTTTACTTTATAGAATAAACCAACCCACTCTCTGCCATTATTAAGCCCTATCTTACTCTATTAGTCATATGACTACAAAGCATATATTGATAACCGAGATCTTAATCTTGGCACAGAATTAATATTACCAAATTTCTTCACATACTTAAAGCATTAATAACAAAAATGTTTGAGTAGAAAACAAACCCTTTTAGATTGAACATTTAAATATGAATGTTTCTACTTATCCCTTGCCAGACCCACAGGGGGAAAAGTAGTGACATTTTAATACTTTATTTGTGAGACAAAATTGCAGTAAAACACATAGATCAAAACAAAGGTAAAGATGAAGATGGTTGTCAAAACATAAACTGCAGAATTATTACATGACTGTTCATTTTTAAGTAATTATAAGGAAGAATGCAAAGCAAGCTAATGAATTCACTATTTTACTTAGCTAGGCTCAACACAGGGATTATTTACGTACAATTGTGCCTAAATGCATTCTTACAAAAATACTCTGGAAATTTTTCTATTTTGTGCACAGACCTCTGACTTAAAATCACAGCGGAGGTGGACAAATTGCTCTAAGCGTCCATTTGGATTTCCTGAGGCTCTTTCCTGAAACCTTGTGGAATTTATTGAAGAAAGCAGACTCAAGTACCTTTCAGGCTAGTGACATGCTTTACTTCTGTTTTTATTTGGAGCCAAGTGTTCCAAGGAAATACTTGTGTCGCTCACAAAATCAAGACAGAAATAAATCCATCCCATCAGAAACTGAGGCGAGCAAGAGAACAGCCTGTGCAGCACATCCATTTAGTAGCTACTTTAAGTGGTAACTGTTGTCACCAGAGAAACCAAATTGAGTTATATTTCAAGAGCATGCTACTTTTCTAAGTAGTACTCCTCCAGTAGTAAACTACAATAATTGCCAAGATGACTTGGAAGTACATATCTGAGTAGTCTTAATATAATTTACAAACACAAAGCAAAATCATCATCCATGCTTCTACATGCCATAGGTCATAATTAACTAATAAACTACTGTGTAGAGCCAGCGCTCTATTTTTTTTTAACAAGTTGTACTAATGTGTGAAGAATGTCCCAGGAGGAAAAAAATCTTAATGGTTTTCTATTGTCCCCAATGCATAAATATTAATTCATACAGATTATTTAAATGGAAAATAAAGGCATTTGGAGAGGGCACAAACCCTGTCAGGTGTGAATAGTCACAGTGTTTTATAAAGGAAACAAACCAAGAACTAAACTTGTCAGCATTGTGATAGAATAACAGGTGTCTGAAGACATATATATGGGGTTTTCCAAGAGCTGTAGCTACCTAATGCATGTGACTTGCAAAAATGCAAGTTCCATAATGAACAGGTCATATTGAGATAGGTTAACCTAAAACACAATACATTCTAAACTATAGCACAAGAAAGTAGTCAATTCTTTTTGAGACACATAAAATTATAGACTGCATTTTCTTCTACATAGTTGGAAAATAACGCTCATTGTACAACCTTCTTCCAGTATTTACAACTTGTTTATTTAGCAAAAGATGTAGGAATGTTTAATCATATAAAATATGATGAAAAGTAATAATTTTATTCAGCCCACAGGTTTTATTTTCTCAATTCTATTTAGGTCATTTACAATACACTAGACAGTATGAGAAAGGATCTGAATATAATTTAATGACTGTTTTATAAAAGTCTGCTTTCCTTTCAATACTTTTCAGGATTGTGGCACACCCTAAGTCAGGAAATTTGGGAGAAAAAAAAAGGACCATTGTCCATCTAAGTTAAAAAAACCATTGTGAAACATGCTGTAATATGCATCCCACTTCTTATCAGGCAACAACAACAAAAAGAACCAAGCAAACAAACAAACAAACAAGAAAAAAACAGGACCAAGATTATATATTTAGAAAGTAAATCTCTAACTTTTTTATCAATGAATTACATTACTGATCTTTAGGGGCTGTAAATGTAAATGTAAAATGTAAAACTCAGTGCTAGATAGAGCTCAGAGAATAATTGTGAGAGATGTTACATACTGTGTTTGTACTACTGATTCCAAATTATACTGAACAATAACAACAACAACAACAAAACAGTGTTTTAACTTAGAGAACAAAGTAAAATAGCCTCAGATATGTAATTTCTGATGGACTTGTTAGAATCTTTTCATTTTCTTGAATTTTAGTAAGACTCATTAGATAGAACCTAGCCTGATATAGCATTAGACTTTTAAGTGTTGCTAAATTTCTTCTTTGAAAGCCAGGTCCACTTGCTTTTTTAACCTAATGTACCAAGTCCTTCCCCCTTTGCCATAGCAGGGGTGGCATGACATGGTTCCTGTCCCTGGAACAGAGCCAGCAGAGTGTGGGCCACTATGAGTGTCAATGATTGCTGTGAGCATGAGGGTTGTTTGTATAAAAATATATATTTTTTACTTTATGTTCCTCCTTTGGAGGAATGCCCTCTCTGCCAAGGTTAATGACTACATGATAATCAGAGACATCATAAGTCTGGGAAGCAAGGTCTTTTCTATGTCTCAGCAAAGTAGTAGAACACTGTGACCTTCAGGATAGCCCTTAAGGCTCTGGAAAAGAATGCTGAAAACATGACTTAAAAAATATGTGCACAGGGCCCCACAGCTAATCAGCGCCTGGACAAAGATCCTTCTCAGGAGATCGCAAGACCCAGGAGAGGGCCAAAGACACGCCCCACAGCTCACCAGGTACTTCCCTGAACCCGCGAGACACAGGGACCGAGGTAGGCGGGCCTAGAAACCCCCCTGGATCCCAAAAGCGGGCGGCTGTGGCAGGAAACTTCTGCCTGGGACACTAGGATTCCATAGACAAGCAGCCCCGGGAGAAAATTCTCTCTCCCAGGAACGAGGAAAAGCCTCTAGCAGGGGCAACACAAACCCCAGAGCTCAAGGACTCCGCCCGCTTTCCGCGGGCCACAGAGACTGAAGGTCAGCAACGTCCAGGACCAAGATCAGACCTGGTGCCACAGCTCTCCAAACCCAAACACCTCTCAGAGAGAG
>JAPYYD010003331.1:0-14273 GCA_028551405.1 Uromys caudimaculatus
AACATGGTGGAGCATGTGTCTTTATTACATGTTGGAGCATCTTCTGGGTATATGCCCAGGAGTGGTATAGCTGGGTCCTCAGGTAGTAGTATGTCCATTTTTCTGAGGGTTTGCCAAACTGATTTCCAGAGTGGTTGTACCAGCTTGCAATCCCACCAACAATGGAGGATTGTTTCTCTTTCTCCACATCCTTGCCAGCATCTGCTGTCACCTGAGTTTTTGATCTTAGCCATTCTGACTGGTGTGAAGTGGAATCTCAGACTTGTTTTGATTTGCATTTCCCTCATGACTAAGGATGTTGAGCATTTCTTTAGGTGCTTCTCAGCCCTGCGAATTTCCTCAGTTGAGAATTCTCTGTTAAGCTCTGTTCCCCATTTTTTGATGGGGTTATTTGGTTTTCTGGAGTCTAACTTCTTATTTTTCTGGTTAGTTCTGAATCTCATTTTTAAATAGGGTTATTTGGTTCTCTGGAGTCTAACTTTTTAAGTTCTTTGTGCATTTTGGATATTAGCCCTCTATAAGGTATGGGGTTGGTAAAGATGTTTTCCCAATCTGTTGGTCGCTGTTTTCTCCTATTGATAGTGTCCTTTGCCTTACAGAAACTTTTCAATATTATGAGGTCCCATTTGTCAATTGTTAATCTTAGAGCCTAAACCATTGGTGTTCTGTCCAGGAAAATTTCCTCTGTGCCAATGTGTTTGAGGCTATTTCCCACTGTCTCTTATATCAGATTCAGTGTATCTGGTTTTATGTGGAAGTTTTGTTCCACTTGGACTTGGGCTTTGCACAAGGAGATAAGAATGAATCAATTTGCATTCTTCTATATGCCAAATGCCAGTTGATCCAGCCCTATTTGTTGAAAATGCTTTTTATGTTGTTGTTTTGTTTTTTGTTTTTTGTTTTTACCACTGTATAGTATTGTCTTCTTTGTCAAAGATCAAGTGACCATAGATATGTGGTTTTATTTCTGGGTCTTCAATTTTATTTCATTGATCTATCTGCCTGTCACTGTACTCATACCATGTGTGGCTTTATTTATTTATTTATTTTATCTCTATTCCTCTGTAGTAGAGCTTGATGTCAGGGATGGTAATTCCCCCAGAAGTTCTTTTAATTTTTTTTGAGAATTGTATTTGCTATCCTATTTTTGTTGTTGTTGTTGTTGTTTTGTTGTTGTTGTTGTTATTCCAGATGAATTTGAGAATTGCTCTTTCTATCTCTGTGAAGAATTGAGTTGGAATTTTAATGGGTATTGCTTGAATCTGGAGATTTTAGCACATACCTTTAATCTCTCTGGCTGGAATACAGACAGTCTCCTTAGTACACACCTTTAATCTCAAACAAGAAAGGTAAAATTAGTCTGTAGAAGGAAGCAGCCATGTTTGAAAGTGATGTCTAATTGAGTGCCAGACAATGTGATGAATCAGAGAAAGATTTGACTGAATAGGATATGATCAACTCTCAGAGGAAGAGTGAGGAAACTGAAGCTACTTGAGGGGCAGTACAGAGAGAGAAAGAGGCAGTTTTGCTGGAAGAGTTTTACAGGGAGAGAACAAGCTAGACACAAGTAAAGACAGAATGAGTCAGAAAATGAGATGTATCAAGAATAATTGCTAGATTTAGTTTGAAGACAAGCAGAGCAATTCAGTAGGGACCCAGAGAAGCCAGACTGGATCAGTTAGCTTGGATAGGAGGTTGAGACTGAATAGGTGAATTGAATCTGTCAGACAGAGATCAGAAAGAGCTAGGAAGGGATGAGAATATTCAGCAGTATGTATCAGAGAATAAAATCATCCCAGGACTAGATAAATTGTAAGGAGGCTAGATGCTTCCAGGACTAGGCCTAGGTTAGTAGTCAGATTAAATAAGCCTCAGAAACAATTACCACAGGAGAGAGAAATTACATTTCCTGTTCCTTGATTGCTGGCTCTGTGCTTCAATCATTTCTGAATGCCCCTCTGTGCTTATCAGTATGTGCTTCACAGAATAAGTGAATTAATGAAGAATCAAGATATATTTGCATATGATTTCAGAGAAAACAACTGCTCTGGTCAAGAAAACTAAATGCACTTGGTAGTCAAATTTGTTTCTTACTGCTTGTCTAGATAGTGCACAAAAAATAGAAACTGGGGGTGGGGGGTACTGGATAAAGAGCTCAGCAGTTTTAAAGTGCTTCTGGATTCAAGTTCAATTTCAGTTTACATTGGGCAGTTCCTAGGCATCTGTACCTCCAGTTCCAGGGAATTTAATACCCTCTTCTGGCATGTGCAGTCACAACTGCATACACACACACACATATGTGGAATTAAAGCAAATCTTTAAAAAAAACTTTAATTTTGAGTATCTTTTCACTTTTAAATTTTTCTTTTTTTTTCAATAGATGAATCAAGCTGTACACTGAAACCTAACATTAAAATGTTTTTTTTTCATTATTACTTTTCAGCAAAGGTGTTCACTGAATAAATTATTTATGTCTCTTGCTATCAAAGGCAAAGCTTGATACACAACAGTATAATGTTCTTTTTTTTTTTTTTTATTTACATTTCTGATGATTCCCCTTTTCTTTGGAAACCCCGTGTCCCCTCCCCCTCCCCGCCTCTGTGAGGGAATTCCTCCTCAGTATAATGTTCTTAAATATAATTTTTTCTGTGGAATTAAAGTGGTGTAAATATCTTTCTTGGCATTGGCCTGATTTCTGGCTGCATCTACATCATTCTGAGATCCTAGTAGATAAAGGATATGATGTTAATTAATTCTAACTAATTGTTCCTGATCCAAACAACCGGGGGAAAGAAAGCTTCAAATCAGCTTACTGTTCTTCATAACTCCTAGCTTCTTCCCAAAGATCCTTCTCCTAGTTATTCCCATTTATCACCCCAGGCAACATTCCCCAAACTCATACTTTCTCTCTTTAAAAGAGAAACACCATAAAGTATCAAAAAAAACTTTGCTTTTGAAAGATGAATTCTTTTAATCATGATGAGGTGTTAATCTAAAGGAATTCATTATTATCTGTGCAATTACATATTCCAGTTAGCTATGTAAGGAAATTTTAAGGGCACACATCTCTAAAATGACAAAAATGGGAATCAACTGGCTTCCACTTAAGCCATCCATAAACAGGTCATTATGGCTGAGGAATCGTGGAGATACTTGATGATTGCACTTGCTGGTCCTGCTCCAGAGAGAATACAATAAGGCAGAATGAATTTGGTGACCTAATGGGTATTCTATTCATAACATTTCTCTTTAGAAAGGCATTTCCAAATACTGCTCCCATATGAGAGAAGGCAAAAGGTCACTAGTACCTTCCCTTACAAATATTCAAAGCTGGGCTCAGAATCTCTCCTTTCTAGAAGAAAGAGATACTTCATGATCAGAGAGTTCATGAAGCTGAGCCTCAAACATTCTGAGTGTAAGTAGAGCAGAACACCTTGATGGATAGCAGAAATCCTTACCTAGAGACTGCAGTTAATACATAGAAACACTGACTCTATGTTGCCCAAATTCCATAAGAAACCATTTATAGGGTTTTTAAGTGAAATTACCCATTTCAAATATTAGCTTAAAAGTATCAGTGTGTTTATAAACCGTGTGTGTGGCTCATAAGCATTTGGAAAGTATGTAAGCCAGCTGTGGTATTCACTCTAATATGGTGCATTAATATGTCTGACTTAAAGGTGGTGTTCTCTTCGACTTGTAATTCTTAGGACATTGTCTATCGCCTTCTCCTCCCATGACTTCCCTCTTCTGATCCTTCCAACCCCATATGCCCTGTTTTCTTGCTTGTGCCTATGCACAATGGAAAGTGTTTTCCTAACTAATGCTTAGAAATTCCTTAATTAATGCCTCTGATCTCTGGATGCTACTTCTTTTATTTATTTATTTCTTCTTTAGAAAAAAAAATCAGATACTTCAACAAAGGACCTAATGATCTTTTCTTCCTGCTTGCTGTGTACTAAGCAGTTCCATGTCAATTCAGTGTTAAAAAGTAATAATTGTTTTCCAGGGGCCATTTATGACTGCAAGTTAGAATTTTGTTTCTGGGAGGCTTGCCTATACTAACTGAATAAGCAGTACTTTTTCTTATTCTAATGCCCTTAATGAGATTTATAGACTCTTTACAGTGTTTTATGCTGATGAGGGACTTAGAATACATCACACACTAATAAAATATCCCCACTACCCAACTTGTGCTTTTGCATGCTTTATTTCAGTGAATAATGAGTCTTAAATAATGTTGGGAACCTGTTATCTGGGATGCTCCCAAGAAATATGGAATGATGATCCATCAGGAAACATTAATAAAGATATAAACACCCAGAACTGGTGACCAAGGAAAAGTGATTCATTGGGCTGGAATCTATTAAAGGAGTTGGTTCATGAATGGTTCCTACAAAAAAAGTGGATTTCAAAAACAACCGTTATTTTCCTTTTCCTTTTTGAATTTCTTCCTACAATTTTTAGCTTGTATAAATGTTTTAAAACTGGAGGGAATCATTGTGCCTGTTCTCAATCTCAGCACAAAGACATTTACTTCATGTTGTTTCCTTTGCACATGACAGCCATTTTCATGGTTATAGCTAATTAGCTTCCTTTCGACATTAGATACAGAGGATATTTAAGCAACGTAAACTAGCTGTCATCCAGCCGCATCATAATCAAACTGGCATAAAATTTGCCATAAAACCTGAAGCTAATAACATTTAGAGGATACCTTATCGCATAAGGACACTGGAGAAGCTCAGACACTGTATATCACAAAGCATCCCCAGGGAACTGGTTCATCTTCCTAATGACTGCATGAGTTCACTCCAGAAGCTTCTGTGCACCTGCCTAAGCCAGGGCATCTCAGTCAAATAGATGAAGCCTACAGTGACGCAGTCTGGACACTTTTCCCAGACTAACTCAGGTTTCTCCCTATTATAAAGTCATGGCCGTGCTGGTTCTGGATTCAAATCATGTTTCAGATAAATGTCCATATACCCAGTTCTTAATCTGAGACTTGAATCCTTTTAACTAAGTGTCCTATTCCTTTATTATTCTCCTTATTCATCCAAGTTCATATTATCTCAGATCTTTCCTTGAGATTGGTAAATGATTCTGACTCAAGTCAGATTTTCCTTTTAAGCCTGTATAATTTTTACAGACTCTGTGAAGTTGTTATTACCCTTGATAATCATTTTGAATTTGAAAATTGGAATCTGAGAAGCTCAGCATCATGTCCTCAATGAATTCCATTGAGAAATGTGTTTGTCCTCTTAGAACACATGGAAGGAGCTTTCATGTAGGTTGACCATGTTTCTACCAACAGTTCAATTTACTCCTATTGTTCCTGGTTTCTTAACCCTTAGAGCTAGATACTGTTTCTATTGCTTTGAGTAGACCTTTTAAGGTCTAAAGTCTAAAGTTTGACCTAAATGAAATTCTATGAAACATTCAACTCTCAGCTTAACATGCCTTCCCTTACTGACCAAGCTAATTGTCTTCAGATATCTGACGCTTGAAGTGAAGCACTTCTTTTGAGGCATATGTTTCAGGCTTGATTGTATTGTCCTGGTATGAGCTTCCTGCTCTGTAGCTTGGTTATATGTGACTGTCTTCTTGAAGTCTTTCTTCTTGTAGGTTCCAGCTAAAAGTGTTTGCCCTTCAGTTTGAATCAAACCAATGCCTCTTCTCTGCCTCTGCAGATAGATACTTCATATTTTTCTATGTAGCAAGATAATTATAATGATTATATTATATAAGTATGTATAATATGTTATATGTAAAGTATTATGTGATTTAACACTTTATATCCAAATTGTGCTGTAAAGTAATATGAAGGGATGCCTTGAGAGATAGAAAGAGAAGGGGTTTACAAAACTTCATTGTTGATACTATAGATCATAGACTGAGCACCATACAGAAGCAGGGAAGCATCTTACCTTTTATTCTCTCTTTGCTAAGGGTCTGTTTCTGTGCTCTTGGTTAACGATTATTGTAAATAGGCTTGAGGGAGATCATATTAAAATTTGGCAGGCAGATATCTTTAACATTTCAGGAATAACTTGAAACTTCCTATAATTTTCAATTTCTTTTTATTAATTTATTCTTTCATATATTATATCCAGACTATAGTTTATCCTCCCTCCCTGTGTCCCTAACCTTCTCCACCTCCTTCTACCCTATCCACTCCTCCTTCATTTTCCATCTAAAAAGGACAGGACTCAGAGGGATATAAAGTTGCAATAAGATTACTCACTGCTTCTCATTTTAAAACTGGGCAAAGTAACCCAGTAGAAGAACAAGGCAGGCAAAAGTGTCAGAAACAGACCCTTCTCCTCCTGTTAGGAATACCACAAAAGACAAAGCTATACAACTCTAACATATATACAGAGGGCCTAGGTTAGACATGTGCAAGCTCCCTGATTTTCAGTTCAGTTTCAGTGAGCCCTTTTGAGATTGGGAGTCAAGATTTGGTGATTCCGTGGAGGGTTTTTTTTTTTTTGGGGGGGGTGTTTCAAAATAGAAATCTCAAATGGCTGATGACCATCAGATTTTAGCCACCAGGAAAATGCAAATCAAAATGACTTTGAGACATCTTATACCTGTCAGAATGACTAAGATCAAAAATGCAAGTGAACACACATGTTGACAAGGATGTGGAACAAGGGGGACATTCTTCCATTGTGGGGGGGAAGTGAAAACTTGTACAGCCACTTTGGAAATCAGTATGAAGATTTCTCAGAAAATTGAGAATATTTCTATTTAAAACCCCAGTTATACCACTCCTGGTTATGTACCCAAAAGACATTCCATTCTACCACCTGGAGACTTGCTCAATTATGTTCATAGCCAAAACATAAATTTGTAATAGCCAAAAACTGAAAAAGTGAAAAGAAAAACAAACAAACAAAAAACTAGATCTCCCTCAACCAAAGAATGGATAAAGAAAATGTGGTACCTTTACACAATAAGGTATTACTCAGCTGCTGTTAAAAAAACCAATGACATCATGAAATTTATAGGCAAATGGGTGGACATCTATATATCTGAGCAAGGTAACACAGATACATAAAGGCAAACATGCTATGTACTCACTTACAAGTAAATATAAATTACAAACTAAAGGATAATCATGCTGACGGACCCAGAGAAGCTACATAACAAGCAGGGCTCAAGAGGGTGATATGTCAGATGGAAATAAGATTACAAGTAAATTCAAACAAAGGGAGATAAATATGCCTCTCAAATAATGCACATATCTATGATTCTAGTTACTCCAAAGTCTAAGGCCAAATGAATACAAAGAGAAGATATATCTGGAAAGACAGCCCAGTTATCAATAGCGTTTACTGTTGTTTCAGAGAACCCCAGTTTCTGTCTTAACATTTACCTTGAGTTACTCCCGTCTGCCCAAAACACCAACTCCAGGGGATCTTAATATCCTTTTTTAGCCTCAGTGGGTATACACTTACACTTTAAAAAGATGTTTAAACTTCATCTTAAAAAATATAAATATAAGCAGGGCGGTGGTGGCGCACGCCTTTAATCCCAGCACTTGGGAGGCAGAGGCAGGCGGATTTCTGAGTTCGAGGACAGCGTGGTCTACAGAGTGAGTTCCAGCACAGCCAGGGCTACACAGAGAAACCCTGTCTCGAAAAAAACAAAAAAACAAACAAAAACAAAAACAAAAACAAAATATAAATATAATTAACCGAATGGAAAAGAGAACACAGAATCTATAATAAAGAGAGGTATACACAAAGAAAGAACATGAGGAGTACTTACAGGAGAGGCCAAGTAAGTGGTGGTCAGCTAGACTCATTCTGTTGAGAGGAAGGTTTGTGTAACTGTGATTACTGTTACTCAAAGTAAATGAGATGCAAGACCATGGAATAACAAGGACTGCAAAATCCAGCAGACAGGGTGTCAGGGGTCATCCTTTGGATGCTCAATATCAGTATACCATGAAACAAATGAATCAAAGAGAAACCTTAATGAAGCAGGATCCAGTGTATTACAAGAAAGAACCAGAGACAATCCATGGGCTTGTAAATTGCAAAAAATTGATGAGAGAAAAAGCAATTTAATTTGACAACATGAGCCTGAAGGGAGTGGATGGAAAATTAATCAGAAGAGAAGGGATTTGTCTTGGCCATGAAGCTTAGAGATGAGGGGGTGAGAGAGAAATCCAGGAATGATGTAGAAAGATTGGAAAATTCTCATTCCAGAACAAGGCTATGTTTGTCTTAAATGGTAAGACAAGCCCTAATCAGATTCAATGACCTGTTTTTATAACTCACATTTGAAATTCCCTCTTGAAACCTTATCAAAATCCATGGTAAGTTAGCCTGTAATGACTAAAATATTAAAATTTGTGTGTGTAAAGGCATATGTGTGAAATGAAAGCATATATATTCATATATGCATATATGCAGCAAAACCAATCTTTAAAAATATAATAAATATCTTATTATTTTCATATACGAATGTTCACACACAGTATTTAAGAAATTTTCAATGAGAGGTCAGGCATGTGATTCTGGCTACAGCTTCAGGTGACTGCTGTGGAGCTTACATTTCAACCAAGTTCAAGCAGCTCCCCTCAGCAGAGCTAGCAATGAATTCCTCTGCAAGGCAATGACTACTTTTGTTAAGGTCCTTAACAAAATTAAGTCATATTCTAACTAAATTTCTTTTTCTTTTTATTATTATTTTATTCTTCTGTTATAATACACCTGACCACAGCTTCCTCATCTTCGCTCACTTGTCACTCCATCCCTACCTCCTCTCTCCTTCAGATCCCATTCCCCTTTCTTCCTTCCCTCAAAAAAGAGCAAGCCTCTCATAGATATCAACGAAACACCAGACAACAAGCTACAGTAAGATGAGGCTCGTACCACCACATCAAGGCTCAAAGAGTCAACCCAGTAGGAGGAAAAGCATCCCACAAATAGGCAAAAGAGTCAGGAATAGCCCCTACTGTCACTGTCAGGATTCCCACAAGAGCACTAAGCTATTCTGACATAACATATAGGCAAAGAACTTAGGTCAGACTCCTACAGGCATCTTCATCTCTGTGAGCCCCCAGGAGCCCTAGTCAGTTGATTCTGTAGGCCATGACCTCCTCATGGTGTCCCTGACTCCTCTGGTCCCTCTAATTGATCTTTTTCTCCTCTTCCTCAGCAGGACTCCCTAACGTTTGGCCGTGAGACTCTGCATCTGATCCCATCAGTTGCTGGTTGAAGTCTCTCTCTATCTTTGAAGACAACTATGCCAGTATCCAGTCCCAAAACAGTCTGCAGACAGGACAAACTATAGGTAGAAAGTTGGGTGGCTGGGTTGATGTTCCAATTTCTCCAATTGAGGCCTTGCCTTGTTACAGAAGATGTCCAGTTCAGGCTTGGTGTCTCTCATAAGTAAAAAGAATGAAAATGCTCCTTTTTGGAACATTTGTATTCATATTATCATGGTGCATTTTCTATTACATTTTACTTATTATTATCTTATGTGTTGCATATGTATGTGAACATGGGCGACAGTGAGTATACATGCATATGTACTTGTGTGGACACCTGAGGCCTACATCATGTATATTCTTTAACTGTTTTCTATGTTCATTCTTTGAGTCTAGGTTCCTCACTAAGCCTGGAACTCCATGATTCATCCAGGGTGTGTGTCTAGCTTCAGGGGTAGAAATTAATCTGCCTCCATTGATGGGTATCCAAATTCAGGTCCTCATGACAATCATGAGTTTATGTTAAGTGTTTTACCCACTGAACTGGCTCCTCTGCCCAGGATTTCACATTAGATTTAAATGTGAAAGAGTTGTTTTCTTGCTTCAGGTATAAATAAACTTAAAAAAAAATCTACATGCATATCCACTAAGACTTTTGAGAATAACATGAAATGCAAACAAAATTCTTTCTTGCAAAGAGTCAAATCTCTCCTTTCAGGCAGTGTATCTGACCCTGCATGGAAGTGCCATCCAATCCCAATTATTGTAAGGAACAGTTTAATACAGTTTAATGTTAAAATGTGTCTGTGCTGACCCTGATAGAGATGAGTATATTAAAATTTAGTTTAGCACTTTGGGAAAAAGAGGAGGCCAAGGACTGTAGTACGTGTCAATCTTTAAAGCTGTGATCCAGAAAGTATTCAAGACTGCTAAGTTAAGACAACTAACTTTTAAAATCTAGTAAGTTAAGACTATCCATAATTTTGTATCCTCTACCATACTTAAATGGTGTAATTGTAAAGAAATGTAGTATTAAAGAAAATGGTAACCCTAAAATGCTCAAAAAAGAAAAAAGCATTGCTTATTACTAATCCACAAGATGTTAAAATTTCAGAAAATCTTTGGAGAGCTCTCTATGCCAGGAGGACACTGGATTTGGCATTAAAATACTGTGCTTTTGTACTTTTTGTTAGTATGTGTGGACATGTGAAGCATGCAATCATATTTACCCTACAAATAGAAAAGGCTGCAAGTCTGTAAGACAAAATCCCAAACCCAGTATTTGTGTTGGATTCACTCTGATCATCAGCAAGAAATATATGTTGAATAAGCAGGTGGAGGATGGTATTGACAATGTTGAAGATACCTACACCTGTTAGAATAGCTGACATTATTTACAATGACAGAAATGAAAATCATGTGTTGTTATATCTGATGCAGGACATTAGAACAAATCACTCCCATTCTATCAATATTTGTCACAAAATATTTTACTACCCACCCCTCTCAGGCTATTAAATAGATACAACCCAGTTCTGTCTCTATTCATGTGCCTATGTGCTTTGATGTAAGCACATATATTTTTTTGTGCATTGGTAAGCATATTTTGGCTTAGTTCATCAAATATTTCAGAATATTTTTCAGACATATAAGATGCTCTTAGCTTTTATTTAAATGAAGTTTAATGTAAAGAAAAAGAAAATAACATGTTTTTAATTCATTTACACTTCAATCAGCCATGTTGTTTAATGAACTATTTGATATTCAAGAGCTTTTGGGCATTTTTAGGCACACTTTGAAAAATCTTTCTCCCTCTAACATAATGCAAAAAGTAACATTTTGCCAAGGGCAAACTATAGTGACTATCAGGGGAAGAGGTGCTACTTTGCTCTGAACTTGGGAATTTTGAGCAATGTTTAAACTAAACTCTTTGAACTCACTGTATGTCCACTTGCACAACTCTGCCTTAAAGAGTCAGACACCAATTTCCTCTCCTGATTGGGAAGCCCAGGTACAGGTACTTGATGAGCAGCTCTCATGTGCCATCTTTTTTTAGGTCATTTTCTAGGTACATACTCTTCCTCCTTTCGGCTCACTCTTCTTTATCATGTAACATTTAAAAAATTAAATCACAAAGGCTTGAATTGGACTATGTAGTAACAAGTGTCACTGTTACATTTTCATAGGTACATAGTTTGGTTGATTGTCTCACCCACACAGCCTTCCAAGTCCTGCCTTCTTATATCGCCTTCCCCCTGTGTCAATCTTTCCACTACCACACTATTTTGTTTTTTGGGTTTTTTTTTATTCTCTCTGTCTTCACTTTTCTGTAAACTCTTTTTCCTCTTATGAGGCACTTTCGTTTTTCCTTGCATCTATCACATGTAAATGAAAACATACAAGTAAAAGCTTGGGTTTGATATGAAAGAGAACATGTGATATTAGTTTGCCTCAGTAATGTAACACTTTTCAGTTAATCTATTTCGTTCCACTTTCGTAGCTTTGTTTTCTTTTTAGTTAAATCAAATTCGCCTGTGTTTATCACTATCTTCTCTTCTTGTGACACACACATACAAACACACAACAAAGTATGCATGAGGAAGCTAAGGAATATCCTTTGCACAGTGTTGCCTAAGCATGTTCACAGATTTTATAAGAACTATTCTCTAGTGACTTCGAATCATGAGGTGCTCTCATCTCATAGCATGAGTTGTCACCAGGATATTAACTTGGTTTTATGATATTCACTGTTTAATTTTTAGAATTTAATGAAAACGATTTCTTTAGATTCATAAAAAGGAGACCTCTGAATGTGCTTTCTTTCTTTCTCTTTCTTTCTTTCTTTCTTTCTTTCTTTCTTTCTTTCTTTCTTTCTTTCTTTCTTTCTTTCTTTCTTTTTCTCCTTCCTTCCTTCCTTCCTTCCTTCCTTCCTTCCTTCCTTCCTTCCTTCCTTCCTTCCTTCCTTCCTTCCTTCCCTCCCTTCTTTTCTTTCTTTCTTTACTGTTACATCCAAACCACAGTTCCCTCTTCCTCCTCTCCTCCCAGCCCCTCCCCTGACATATCCCCATCCACTCTTCTGTGCTTTCTCTTCAGAAAAGGGCAGGCTTCCTGTAAATATCAACCAGCCTTGGCATATCAAGTGGCAGTAAAACTAGACACCTCCTTTTCTATTATGGCTAGATAAGGGAACCCAATTAGTGGAAAGGGTTCCAAAGACAGGCAACAGACTTAGAGACATCTCCTGCTCCCACTGTTAGGTGTCACAAAAGAAGACCAAGCTACACAACTGTGACATATGTGTGGAGGGCCTAATTCAGTCCCACATAGGCTCCTAGTTGTTCAGTTCAGTCTCTGTGAGGCCCTATGGGTTCAGATTAGTTGATTCTGTGGCTTTTCTTGTGGTGTCCTTGACCCCTCTGACTTCTACAATCCTTTGGCCCCCTCTACTGCAGGATTCCCCAAGTTTCACATAGTGTTTGGCTATGGATCTCTGCATTTGTTTCTATCAGTTGCTTGGTGAAACCTCTCTGATTAAAATTGCACTAAACACCAAGCTATGAGTATAGTGGAATATCATTAGGATATATTTCATTGACAATTTTTTTCCTGTTTGGGTTTATCCTAGGTTTCTGGGCTGTCCAACCTCTAGTTCCTTGCCCTTCAGGTAATGTCAGGGATGGAGTTCCTCTCATAGCATGTGTCTCAAGCTGAACCAGTCATTTATGGGACAATGCCACAATTTCTGTGCTACAGTTAACCCAGAACATCTTGTAGGCCAGAAAAAATTATACTACTAGAGGTTTTTTGCCTGGTTTGTGCTCCTAGTCTTTATATTGGAAGTCTTGCCTGATTGTATAAGCTGGCTAGTTCAGGATCTGTATCCCCCAATTCTTGGAGTCTTAGCTAGGTTCATCATTATAGATTGTTGGGAGTTTCCATTGCTGTAGGCTTTTCCTTATTTCCAGAGATGCCTCCCAATTCTAGTCTTATCACTCCTGTTCCTGTCCCCATCTCTACATCCACCCCCTACCACCATCCACCTATTTCCCTGTCAAGGTGAGATTCTTGCATTCCCCCTTCCTTTTTAAGCCCTCCTTGTGACCTAGACTCATTGGGTCTTTGGATTATGACATGGTTATAATTTACTTTACAGCTAATATCTACTTATAAGTAAATACATTCCATGCTTGTCTTACTGTGTCTGGGTTACCGAACTCAGGGTCATCTTTTCTACCCCCATACATCTGATGATAAGTTTCATGCTATCATTGTTTTTAACACCTGAGTAACACTCCATTGTGTAAATATACTACATTTTCTTTATCTATCATTCAGTTGAAGAATAGTTGTTTCCAGTGCCTGAGTATTACAAATAAGGCTGCTATGAACACAGTTGATTCTTTATTGAGAATCCTCTGTTTAGATCTGAACCTCAGTATTTAAATTGGATTATTTGGTTTGTTGATGTATCATTTCTTGGATTTTTAATATATTTTAGATATGAGCATTCTGTCAGATATAGGATTGGTAAAACTCTTTTGCCATTTTGTCCATTTGATTGTGTCCTTTACCTTACAGGTTTTTGGTTTCATGAGGTCCCATTTATTAATTGTTGATCTTTTTTTTTTTTTCCTCCTTTTTTATTTTGATACTTTATATACATTTCCAATGTTTCCCCTTTTCTGAGTCTCCTCTTTGTATACCCCCCATCCCCTCCCCAACCCGCCTCTAGGAGGGAATTCCACCTCCCACCCCACCCCACTCCCCCCCGTCCACCCATCCCCATTTTCCCGCCTTGACATTCCCCTTTACTGAGGCCTCTAACATCCTCAGGCCCAAGGGCCTTTCGTCTCTCCCTGATAGCCATCGAGGTTCTCCTCTGCCACATATGTGGTCCAAACCATAAGTCCATCAATGTGTATTCTTTGGTTGGTGGTCCGAACTCAGGGAGGACCGGGGGAGGGGGGGGAGGTCAGGCCCATTGACTCTCTTGCTCCCTCCATGGGGCTGCAAATTCCCTCAGCTCCTTTAGACCTTCCTCCAACTCCTC
>JAPYYD010003332.1:0-14270 GCA_028551405.1 Uromys caudimaculatus
AACATGTAATAAAGACACATGCTCCACTATGTTCATAGCAGCCATATTTATAATAGCCAGAAGCTGGAAACAACCCAGATGTCCCTCATCAGAGGAATGGATACAGAAAATGTGGTACATTTACACAATGGAGTCCTACTCAGCTATTAAAAACAATGACTTAATGAAATTTGCAGGCAAATGGATGGAACTTGAAAACATCATCCTGAGCGAGGTAACTCAGTCACAAAAGAATGAACATGGTATGTACTCACTGATAAGTGGATATTAGCCCAAAAGTTCGGAATACCCAAGTCTCACTTTACAGTAACCGCTGGACTGAGAGTGAGGTCCCAGATGGAGGAGTGGGAGAAGGGACTGAAGGAACTGAGGGAGTTTGCAGCCCCATGGAGGGAGCAACAGTGTCAACTGGCCTGACCCCGCTCCCCGGTCCTTCTGGAGGCTGGACCACCAACCAAAGAATACACATTGATGGACCCATGGCTCAGACCACATATGTGGCAGAGGAGGACCTTGTTGGCCATCAGGGGGAGGAGAGGCCCTTGGGCCTGAGGGTGTTAGAGGCCCCAATAAAGAGAAATGTTAAGGTGGGAATATGGGAGTGAGTGGGCGTGTGGGTGGGATGTAGAATACCCTCATAGAGGCAGGGGAGGCAGAGGGGATAGGGGGTTTCCAAAGAGGAGACCTAGAAAGGGGGAAACATTGGAACTGTAAATAAAGTATCAAAAAAAAAGCTAAAAAAAAAAAAAAGATATGGATATTTATGATTATTCGACAAAGAATTCTAAATAACTGTCTAAAGATAAGAAAATGGTGAAATTCAGAAAATTCTAAAACTAAAGTTGTGGTAAAAAAAATCATTTTCAACCTCAATATAATAAAAGACAAAGTATTAAAAATAACCATACCCATAATCATTTGGTAATGTGAATGCAATACCTGAAATATGTATATTCTCACATCAAAATATGAAACCAAATACGAAGATTTTTACACATGGTTGAAGTTAAGTTGCAAAATAAATTGTTATAACTAAAAAATGTTTTACGTAAGTTTCATGTCAACCACAAAGTGGAAAAAAACATATTAAGGACAAAAGCAAAGGGCACTTTAAAATGTTCAGCACATGACAAAGGAAGGCAGCAAGAGAGACAGAATTCAACAAAGGAACTACGAAATAAAAATTTATTAAAATAAAAACAGGAATTCCTTAACTGTCATTAATTGCTTTCATTATAAAGTTATTAAAGTCTCAAAGCAAAAGACATAATTTAAAAATAGACAAGTACCAACTTTGTGCTGTCTCCAAAAGACTTGCTTTAGCTTTAAAGACACATGTGAGCTGGAAGTAACAGCCAGTCTGTAAACGACATTCTGTGCAAATGAGAATCAAAAGGAAACAGGATTTACTGTTTCTAAATCAGACAGAGACAAAAGCTGTCACCCGAAAGGCAGGGTCACTGTACATGGTGATAAGTGGTTTTAATTCTTCAGAGAAAAACTGTGCATCTGTGCAAGCAGCCAACAGCAGAGCAGCTAGACATAAAAGAAAAAAAGATACCGCCAAATGGGAAGATAGATAACTATATTGACATTTTTAACAATGAGTAGGTCATCAAATGAAAAAGCCCTGGAAAACAAAAATTTTACATGACACGACTGCAGAAACAGAGCTCATGCAACACTCCAACTTGGAGCAGGAGAACACACTTTGCATTCTTCCCAAGTGCACAGTAATAGTCTCTAGTATAGATCACACAGGTCCACAAAGCAAGCATTAGCAAATTCAAGAAGGTAAAGGACATTTAAATTATCTTTCCTGATTGCAAGATCTGAGACCAGAAATCAATAATAGGAAAAAGCTTGGAAAATTTATTTAAAAATGTAGAAACTAAACAACATTCTCCTGAAAAAGTCAAAGAAAAAAAAAAAAGAGAAATCAAACACGTCTTGAGACAAGCAAAAATATCAATACAATTTATAAAATCTCTGAGATACAGGAGAAACAATTTCAGGAAAGTTTATGGTACTGATCTCTTACTTTAAGATAGAGCAGTGATGTTAGATATGGCTGGGGAGGGGGCTTAGTGGCTAAGAGAGCTTCCGGAGTGAGAATAAGGACCCAAATCCAAACTCCTGTGGTCTCCGTAAAAGGCCAGGCATGGTCATACAGGCCTGCAACCCCAACACTGTATAGGGTAGAGAGACAGGAGGACCACTGGGCTTGCTGGCTGCCAGCCTTGCTCCAGGTCCAGTGAGAGGCGTAAGGAGCAGAGTGAGAGCAGAACATGAGGTGACCTCTTCTGGAGTCCATGTGTGGCAAGCAGCATGCATACATGTACCCCATACACACTTCATACACACATACATTCTCTCCTCGCTCCACAAAGGATATTAAATAAACAGTCTACATCAAGAAACTAAAAGCAGAATACAATCAAACAGAATAAACAAAGGGGGAGGGGAATAGTAAAGGCCAGAGCAGCAGTAGATGAAGCCCAGTTTAGAAAAGCAATGGGGGAGGGGAGCCATGAAAGTAAGAGCTAAACTTTTGAAATGATAAGTAATACCAACAAGCCTTTAGCTAGACTAAGAGGGGAAAGGATTCTGATAAATAAATAAAAGTTCGTCTGGGAAGATGGCTCAGCAGTAAAGGCATGGATTGTGTAAGCCTCAGAGTCTGAGTTCAGTCCTTAGAACTCACATAAAAAGCAGAACCATGGCTCACATCTGCAGTCCCAGCACTCCCATGAGGGGAGAGGCAGAGAGAGTCGGAATAATCTCTTGGAAGCTGGCATACACAGTTCAGTAACTGAGGCAAGAGAGGCCCTGCTTCAAAAGTGAGGTGGAAGGACAGAGGTGACTCCTAAAAAGCTGTCCTGTGACATCTGTATGAGCCATGGCTCCTGGGCATATGCAAGTGCACACACTAAATAAATAATTACTTTAATTTAAATGTATTATATCATATTGCTCTATACATTGCAATATGATATATATAATTTAAAGCACTTATTTATTATATATATGTATTTATCATATAGTATGTTATTTTTATATTATATTTTTATAAATTAAATAAGAAATTTTATCATATATTATATAAGAAAATTTTATATAGTTTATATAAAAATATACAATTAATTTAATATATACTACAATATAATGTAGTGTATATACAATGCATATATACATTGTATTGCAATGCAATTATTTTGCATACAATTGTAATGTATTGCATGTAATGTAATGCATTGTATATACATATATATGTATATGTACATATCATATATTATATATTATATAGATGTTACAATATAACATATTGTAATTAGAGATATTACAATATAATATATTTAACTTAAAGTTATATATATTATATATATATATATATATATATATATATATATAGAGAGAGAGAGAGAGAGAGAGAGAGAGAGAGAGAGATTACAACTAATGCCACAGATTTGAAGGATCATAAGAAACTTCTAGGAAGAAGAGCCAAATGGCATCCTGCCCTAAAATGTTGGCTATCCTTCCTGACCCACAGTGACCCTAAACATTTATGGAATAGTTCTATGCATAAGTTAATTTGTCTAGATAAGACCAATATGTGCTCACAGTAGCTCAGGGAAGTAGGTCCTGTTATTGTCATCACCAGGAGAGAGATGTGAATTTCTCAGTCTCACAAACACTATAGCAGAGACAAGATTTATGCCAACAGCTTTCTGAAGCTAAGCCACCCCCCAGATGGATTCTATTTGGGACCATGCTCCACTACAAAAATAATTGTGATGGAAAATGGGCTCAAAATGTCTCTCCATCTCTTCCTGTAACTTTTATGGCATGCAAATTCCTTAGACCTCCCTCCCAAGGCTCTGATTCACGAGGGCTGGGCAAACCCCAGGAATGTAAGGATCCTAGTAATGATTGTTGTGTTCGTTAGCATGAGACATCCAGGCTTGGAGAGCTGTACTCCTGGGACCAGGACTTAGTCATGAAGACTCACTGCCAGACAAAGAGTGAGTGAAGCCCATGTTGATTTTTTCTGGAAATCATAGCCTCTAATTTAGGTTCCCCCTCAGCATATGACCAGATCATAAGATCTGGGGACAACTCAAAGTAGGGTCTGCTATAGGATGGTTATTCTGGAAGATTGCGTCTCAAGGGTAAGACACCTGAGTCCATGCCCACCTAAGAAAGTGACTTTTCCTACTCAGATGTGGGGGCCAGTAAAATAGGCCCACAGCCTGCCCATCTAGAGAAGTTAGGAAAGAAAGAGGAAGAAAATAGTTGCCTCTAAGTTCATAGTGAGCTGCTGGCCTGTATCAAATTGCCTTGTTTATTTATAAGGCAAGCCCTTCTGATAAACAAACGTGTCTGCTCTCTCCTGTGGAAGAATTCCTGATATGAGCTGTCTGCTGGGCATCTACATACTTCCTGTAATCCACCTCCTGTGCAAAGCAGAGCTTTCTTCTGGTAACAGAGCCCATCTCACCACCTCCCTGCCAGACTGGCATTAGAATAGTGGAATATTGTAAACTGTAACCTGCCCCGAAGAGATGCCACCATGTCCTGCTTTTCACTGGGCCTGCCTGTTCCAGTAAAACTGGCTTGTATGTGGTTACTGCCTTCCCTGGCATGTCCGGGACAGGAAGAAGATGTCCTCTTGCCAGACTCCCTAGCTTTACTCTCTTCCTTTCTCTAGGAGAGTTTCAACTCAGTGGACTGACATTTTTATTTCAGTGTGATCAGTAATAGTCCACCAAAAGAGAGGTAGAGGAAAAGAAACTGTGTTGGTGCCGAGAACTGTCTCAATGACTGAGCAGTAAGCCCACACTGGTGAATAATTCTTATTGAACTGTTAACTCCAGTTATTTCCAGTTCTACACAATGAATAAGAGAAATGTTAATCCCTAACAATGAAGCACAGTTAAAAGGCTTTGGGACATGCATGTATGTGACACCTGAAGATACACTCCTGCCTCTGTATGCATACACACACACACACACACACACACACACACACACACACACACACACACTATGCATACCAAGCCTCTATATGCCTACTTTTATGGTGAGAACAGATGCCTGCCACCACCTTTACTAGTTACTAGGTTCTCAAATAAATGTTTCACCCTGTGAATCAAGGCTGAGAACAAATTGGGTATGGTGGATCCCAGAGAAACAGTGTGTTTCTGCAGTAAAGATGTGTCTCATCCATTCATTTATTCCACCCCTTAAGGCAACAGATGTTTGTTAAGTATCCACAGTGACTAAGAACAGCATCCAGTCAACATAAAGAGGGTTAATGGTGGGGATACAGGCATCTAATCCAGCCTAGCTGTACACGATCTGAATGGTTTGGGGGCCGTGGCTGGGGGGTGACATCTAAGCTGAGAGCCAAAGGATGAAAAGGAACATGTGCAAGGCCTGGGAGATGTGCATGGTGTCTTCAGGATGGCAGCTGCTATTTTATGAAGTCTCATTAACACTACAGTGTGCGTTTCTCCATCAGATTGAATGCAGTGGGGGAGTCAACAAGGTCTTGTTTAAAAGGGAATGCTATGGGTGTGGGTAATATGTTTAGAAAGGCTCTCTTGGCTGCAGCGAGGAGAGAGGATGCTTAAAGAAATGATGCCATTTCAGAGACGGCTCTGCAGTGACCTAAATCAGAGGTAACTGCGTGACAGGAAAACTGAGTATCCTGAGTGAGAGGGTAACTGGGGTGAATAGGGAGAACTAGGAAATTGCTATACATTTAGCAGATACAGTTTTATAAACTTGGAACATAGTTATTTCCAAGATGGTGTAATGGAACGAATGATTCTCTTCAGAGAGGTCTGCATCGTCATTCCTAGACCTTGTGAATGTATTCTGTCATATACAAAGAAGACTGGAGATCTAGTTAGTCACGAGACAAGATACGGAGATGAGGATCACCCAGGGTGGGCCAATGTCATCACAGGTGTCCTTTGAGAAGGGACAGAGGGAGGGAGGCAAGAGAGAGGCGAATGGGCAGACTTCACTGCTGGCTTCAAAATGAAGGAAGGGGCCTGGGAGTCCGGAAAGGCACCTCTGCCTGTTAGAAAAGGCGATGGGACATCCCTGCCTAGAGAAATTCTTCTAAACTGTTTATGGGGTTAAGAAAGGAGGCCACAAATAGGAGCTATTCTTAAAGTTCATGGGGAAGAGAAAGACAGTGTGTGGACGTTAGCTTGAGCAAGGAGGTATACATGTGCTTGCTGTTTAAAGAATTACATTAGGTACTGTGTGTGAAGCATTTGCTGTGGTCTCTGAGGCCCAATAAATACTTGTCAAGTTTCTTTCTGTCTCTTCCATGTCTTCTTTCACAAGGTAGTCAGAGATTCCAGCTGGGAGTAGCCCTCTTCCCTGGTGGGTAACAGTTCTGACCTCCCCTCTTTATCCTTCTAATTTCTCTGCCTTCTTGACTTTCACCTTCCTGTAATCTACCATATTAGATTAAAAACAGCTTATAAGGAATAAGTACACAGACATCATTCCAGGATTGTGAAGTAAAGATTTAACATGACAGTTATGTGAGATTCTTCATAACATGTTTTTGGTGGCATATATGTACTAAATAATGCTGTGATTCAGATGGTGGGTCACCTATGTTACCCAATTTTTATTTACAAGAACTCTACAAAACAACCACCTCCAAAGATGGTACCTTCCAGGTCAGCCTTCATTTTCATTTAAAGATTTTAAGGCTATGTGTGCTCATCTGATGGACTAGAACTGGCCCCTTTAGATAGTTCTTGAGGCTGTGAACAATGGAGTTTGCATACAGCCCCAGTCTGAGGCACAGCCTAACAGCAGCAGCCATACAGGGGTATAGTGTTTTCCAGTGATGAAAACAGGGAGAAAAAGTCCAACCATGCATGTGCAATGCCCGTTAATAGCCCATTGGTCAAGAAAGCTACATAGCTCATCTCAATGTCAAGAGGTGAAGAAGTATATTTTGTTATCACAAACCACAGCAGGGGAATGGTTGGACATTGCTCTTGGAGACTATACATTGGAAACAATAATTTGACCAATTATAATATAATATCAATCTTCCTGCAATGGAAAAGAAATAATTATCTGTTATTTCTGAGCTCCTCTTCTCCAAAATCCACACTCATAAGTAGTGAAAACCAAGACCTATGTTGTTTTCTTAATTAAAAAAAAAACTTTTTTACTCTTTTTGTATTTGTCTCTGTGCTTGGTATTTGTGTATGCGTGTATGCATAGCCACATGTGTTTACAGATCAGAGATGATATCAGGCGTCTTCTTTGGTTGTTCTTCATCTTATTCATTGAGGCAGGGTCTCTCAGTTGAACCCAGGGCTTTCTAATACAGGCTAGTCTAGGTAGGCAGCTTGCTCTGGGGGATTTCTTGTCTCTTCCTTCTGAGTACTGCAGATGGGTTGCCACATGCACCCAGCATTTATGTGGGTTCTGGGGATCTAAACTCTTGTTCTCATGCTTGCTTGACAAGTGCTTTACCGGCTGAGTCATCTTTCCAGCTCTCCTTGATCTACCTTTTTAATTGGTTCTAGCTCAGTAATCTGGAATCAAATTTATGTATGTCATTAACCCTCTCAAATCCTTAGTAAGCACCAATAGGCACATGGATATTATATGCTTACTGGGGTCAGAGTCCAAAACTTTCTGCCAGATTCTCAGGAATAATTTAATAACAAGTTTTATAAGTAACCATGAAGTCACAAACCAAGAACAATCCTTTATGACTGTATGAAGTCTAGACCCAAGGCTTAGGAGTGAACACAGGGTCTTCAATGGGCCTGAATCAAGTGAATCTGCCACAGTCTGCCATCCCAAGAGCTTCAGTGAGAATACATCAACTCAAATTTCACTTCTCAAAACCAGTGTTCTCCCATCGTCTGAACTGGTTCAACTTTGCCCGTCTCCCTTGCTTCCCAGCCAATCACCCATCTCCTTTCCTGCATCTCCTTTCCTGTGTATGTGACTACTGCTCTGTTCCATTCCATAAGCATCTGTTCTTTTCCCTCTTTTCCTCAGTCTTAATGTAGTACCTGATTATAACAGAAGCCTAATTAATAAATGTGTTTAACTTACAAAATTAATGGATAAACAGTCATCACTGGAAAAAGGCAGAGATAGCTCACAACCTATTCTATGATTCGTGGATCTCTGAAAATGGAGAGTAATTGTGGGTGGTTTTGGAAAAAGCGTATGTTAAGATGCACCTACCTAGTGAATAGGGTAGGAGGGAATTAAGGTAATTTAACCATCTGTGTTTTGTTCCTCGTTTGACTGATGAGTGATTGGCTCCTGATGAAAAGGTATTTCTCCACCTGATGATGAACACAGCCACAGGCAGCTTGCAGTCATGGTGAGAAGAAATCTACATAGCACTCACCCACAGTGGGCTCCTAACAGTGTGGGGGCCCTGCATGGAGTGGGCACCCAGCCAAGGCCACAAATGTTGTAACCTGTCAACGCTATGAACAGGTTCGGGCAACAGGAGAATCTGCCATGGACTCTTGAGACCCAGAGCAGAGGTTGTGGTGTTTACCATGCTGGGGTGGAGAGAAGGTCCTGGAGCACAGGGACCTTCCAGGTCTCTGCTCTTCATGTCAGACAGGAAAGACTTCTGTGAAACTAGACACCCAGAGACTGCCCAGGTGTTTGAGAGGTCTGCCCAGGGTGTCTCTAGGTCTGCCGCTCTATCTGGAGTGAGTTGCTTAATTTCCTTAAGCCTGGGTTTTAAAATGGGGTTGATAATCCTTTCATCATGAGGAGGATTAAATGGGATAACATGGGTAAAACCATGAATGTGGTGTTTGGCTCTGTAAAAGCCTCCAGCAAATATGTCTTCTGTTTCCAACTTTACCTCCTGGTATACTCTCTCTCTAATGAAGGCTTGCCATGCATCACTACCTACCAGCACGACCTTCTCCATCCATGCAAAAATACAGATGGTCAGAAGGAATTGGCTCTCAATTATCAAGGGCAAAGGTGGGAGCACCGAACTTCCATTCAGGTGAGTAAGTCTATCATCAAAGAACTACAAACTCATCTTTTCCATAATATAGTCTAGCACACTGATTTCTGCACTGTGCTAGGATCATATCATCTGACCAAATTATCTGTCAACATTTTGGCCAATCATTCTGAGCCAGGTCCTCTTGGGTGCCTTCGCATATGAAAAAGGAAAAGGCTCCTAGGCGACTGAGGAAGTAGCTCTGGAAATGAATAGCTAAAATACCTTACAAAGAAATCTCACAAAAGGAAGAGCTGCTAGGGCACTTACGAAATGTATGTCACCTCCTATGGTTTATTTTTGAATAACAAATCAGCTTGGGTAATCTCCAGGCTCACTTCCTGTAGCATTGGCCCATTTACAATTTAGCCGCCACCCTTCTCCTTGTTCTCCATGTAGATACATGCACATGGGCATGCATGCTTGTGCACACATGTACACATACATGCACGTACACACTCACCAGAGCTGCTTATAAGTTCACAGGCTAAATTTATTTTCTCAACTAGGGGTAATGTTATTAACCAAGAGACACTGATAAAGGTTGGGGACATCACAGGTTGTCACAACTTGAAATGAAGTTGTCCCTGGCATGTGTGTAGAGGCTAGGAAGACCACTAAATCCTTCTATCACACACTATCAGACAGAACATAGAGCTTTTTAGCATAAACTGTTAACAGTGACAAGACTGAAAAGATCTACCCTCGGCCCACTATAACGTCTGTAGTGTATACACACACACACACACACACACACACACACACACACACACACACACACACCATAACACAACAAACACACTTCCTTGGCATGGCCAGACCCAAAGACAATGTCATTTTGCCAACCTGAGAAAGTCTGCTCATGAGTGCCCAGTTCCAGTTGGTGTTATTCTCCTAGAAAGCATGTCCAACAGTTCTGATAATTATTTTCTAAACAAACTTTCAAGAAGCCAGTGCTTTGCTATGCATACTCTTGTTCAGAGAGTATTGCAAAATCCCACCCCACTAATGAGGAAGCCGAGATTCAAAGAAGTGGTTTGTTGACGTTATACAGCTAGTTGTGAAGAGTCAGTGTTCAGGCACAGCTTCCACTGAAATGTGCTCAGGTACCTTGTGTACACTTTATCTTCTTTGGAATGGTCATTTTTTCAAACATAAGTACATACATATGCATACCACATGTATGATAAATGGACAAAGAAAGAAAAGAATCATGAACTAAATATTTGATCAAAAGACCAGTATTGACTGGAGAGTCTTTTTAAATGCCCTTAATGTTTTATAGAATAGGATATAAAAATATCATATGTGTAGAGTGTGGATAAGTAAAAAGTGACAAAATTACATATTATAGAATAAGTCTGAGGTGCCCTGGACTGTGGGCACAAGAGAGGGGATATAATTCATTTTGTTCGCTGCAGACTTTCTTAGAATCTTTTATTATGTCATAAGAAGCTTCTTGGAAATTTCCATGAGATGATGTATAAAGCTTTCCAACCCCCTTCAACACCGTGTTTCAAAGCAAAATCTGGCTGATGTTCTGCAGAACTGCTCAGAAAACACTGAGGCTGAAGATGGCATGTCCTGGCTTCACTTCAGTGTCCTGAGATTGTCCAACCGCCGCCTACACCTGTTAGCCGGTCTTCTTTCTTAGCGAGGACAGCTAGCTATACTCCTTGACCTTCAAGTCATCCTCCCTGGCTACCTCCAGTGCAGAAGAGTTCAGTCCAAGTGACAGCTGTTTTGATTGACAACCTCTGTGTATTAAAAGCCCATTTATAATGTGAAAAGCCCAAGACTATCTCCATGGGAAAATAAAATTGAATTGAATTGATCTGAGTCTTGATTCTTGTGAATCAAATCTTATTCAACTCTGAACTTGACACTGGCCAAGCTAAGCTACTGGTAAACAGCTGTTAAAAGATAAATAGGGACCAACATACAGCTCGTACTCCATAAATGGTCACTCATTTTATTCTTCTGGAATATAAAATATAATATTACCTGAATATGCACAGTGCAATTCACCATGTAGAACTTACTGCAAACATCCACTGAGGTTCCTGATTCCTGTGTTCCTGCAAGCCAGTCTGTTTTATGAACTTCATGATCTTGTGCAAAGCATTCCAGTACTTCTAGCCCTCAGAAGTTTCATTTTTTAGAAGTTTCACTGACCATAATCTTCCTTACACCAAGTCATGTTCCTTGGTAAAATGATTCAGAATAATTCTTTTTTTTTTTTTTCACAAGTTAATGGCCAATTAGGAGAAAAGACCCAGGGTTGAAGTGAGGAAGTAACTATGTCCTTTGAACATCTGAAGAAAACCACTCTAGTTTCTAAATGCTTTGACTTTCCTCACATTATGGGTGGGGTTGGGGGTGGAGAGGGGGATGTTGGGAACTGCCCATGTGCACATTTATATATTGAAGATCTCACTCCATGAAAGCCATGCAATGTCTTCCCCATAAAAGAGAGCACCATACCCTGGACCCTTCTGGGCTTCTGCCTTTTGACATCAGCCATCCACCCATGCAACTAGACATTAGAAGTTCTTTGCCTTCACTGCTCTGTTCCTGGTTGTGGGGCAGAAATAAGAATCATTTCCACTTCCTTACATCAGCATCCAGGAAGAATAGCACCCAACTTACCTGACTCTTGATGTCTTCTCTGTGAAGTGAGGCCATGGGAAATGCCACAGCTGGTGATATTTGGCCAATTGTCTAGACGCTGTTTATAGAAAATGGAAGAGAAAAAAAATCCCTTTCAAGATTTTGGACCTTCTCAGTGTCTCTGAGACTTGAGATCCTTTGGAATTTTACTTCCTGTCTCTTTAGCTCTGTCAGAGAAGCAATATACAGAGACAAAAGTTTAGGAAAACAGGTTTTGATTCACGTTTACATCTTATCACTTTCCAGGAAAAGCTAGAAAAATTCAGTTATAATAATCAGGAGAACACATTCAAAAGATGAGTTCTTCACTGCCTCCGGTCTTGTGGCAGGGGAGGGGGGATGTGGACAAAGGTCTTAAAATATACTATGATATTAACCCTTCAACAGCACACATAATAGACAGAGCTAGAAATTTCTTAAGTATATTTGAAAGTCTGGGTAGGTAGGTGTAGGTGTTTGAGGTTATACTATTCTAAAGAAACAAAAATTATCTAATTCTAAACAAAAGAACACAACAAAAGTTTATTTCCTACTTAAGCAAATTTCAGTTCTGATGTTTCTAGCTAGAAAGCTCTGCTGGGTGGTTTCTCATTATACAATGACTGTAGCCTGGCCAAATCAATTCAGTAGTTCCACTGTTCCCTAGAAACTCAGAACTCCTCCTGGTCCTCAGTGCACCTCCTTCACAATGACTAACAGCACAGCATAGAGATCTCCGGAGACATTTTAGAAGTTAGCCAAGAACAGCTTTACATCACCACTATCCACACTGCACCAGCCAAAGGCTGTCTCACCCAAGGAGGCTGAACTACCAAGGAGGTTGTTTCTCTGTATTCTTGTGGGCTTTATGCACTCCTGGTGTTTATGGCTATAATAGGGTTAATCAAGGAGCCAGAGAAAGGTGCTTCACAAGAAAGGCATGGGAGCTTGCTTTGTAAACGCAGAGTCCCTCAAGAAGAACCTACCTAGAAATAAGTGAGGAAAAGTAGAAGCAGAGCTAAGATTTTCTGAGAAATAGTTAAGTTCACCAGAAGCACACATTGAGATGCCCCACTAAGGCCAGTTCTTCCCTAAAGAGTAAACACATGTGGCCTCAAGTCACCCCAAAACATCATGTGAACTATTACAAATACAAGCTACTCTCTTCCTTTTGTTTATACACCCTATGTTTGTCCATAGACCCAGGGGGCAATGATTTAAAGATTTTTAGGGGATCACAGGACTTGATCCTCAATGCAGGTCTAACCACTGATAGGAATGGCACGCTGTCTGCTGTCTGGCTTTCAAGAATATAAAGTACCCAGGTCATGCATCAAAAGTACAAGCAGGTAGGTCTTCGATGTTGCGTACTTTGTGACCAGTAAGTCATTGTCTGAGACAGAAGTCAGGGGCCCTTCAAGACTCACACTTTGGAGGAAAATGAAAATTATAACCAATGTGTTCTCTTGTTCATTCTGTACAGTTTGAGATGAGATAGGCTGAATGACTCTAACTCATAGTTTTCAAAAAGCATACACATTTTAAATTTAAATCATTACTGACTAATATCTCTTAACAATACAAGTTTATAATAAATATTAAAGTTTTATATAATATAGAAAAGTACGAAAAATTATACAAAATCTCACCAGTCAAAAAAAATGAGCATTGAATGACTTTTTCTAGCATTCTCTTCATGCATATATAATAAAAGGAAGAGGGAGGGGAGAGAGAGAGGGAGGTAAAGAGGGGAGGAGGGTAATATTTTACCTTGTAACTATAATTTACATCTTGGCATACCACTTTACATACTTTGATACTTTTACTAAGAATGATAATATGTATTGAGAATTTTAAAAGCTTCAAGGAAATCCCCACATGTTAATGAGAATTGCTTTCACCTAAACGTCCCACTGGAGTCCTTGGTCCCTTTGCCACTTCTCAGTCTGTTAAAATCTCTTCATTGACCAAACATTTACTGAGGCCTACCATAGGTCAAAACACGTAGCTAGAAGGAGATAAGAATGAGAAAGGCTGACACAGTCTCCATCTTCACAGAACTAACTCACATAAGTAGTCTCTGGGGGTACAGTGCACTCTCCCAGGGAATCTGCTTTCTTAGTTAGAGTTAAGGTCCAAGTAACTGCATTCCCACCAACTCTTAGGTGATTCAAATTCACTATCAACCTTGAGAAGCACTGTGGAGTAAAGCCTCGCTGTCAGAAAAAGATGGAGAAAGGTTGTAGCAGGTGTAGACAACTCCTCTCAAGTCAGAAACATAAGTAAAGATCAGGTAAAGGCCTAGGCTGAGGGAGCTGGGAGTGACTCACTGTGGTTTGGGTAAATAACCCCCAAAGCCCACATATTAAAAGCTTGGTCACTTTCATTAAATTCTAGGAAGTCTTTAATTTCTTTCTTTATTTCTTCCTTGACCAAGTTGTCATTGAGTAGAGCATTGTTCAGCTTCCATGTGTATGTGGGCTTTCTGTTGTTATTGTTGCCATTGAAGACCAGCCTTAAACCGTAGTGATCTGATAGGAGGCATGGGATTATTTCAATCTTCTTGTATCTGTGGAGGTTT
>JAPYYD010003333.1:0-14268 GCA_028551405.1 Uromys caudimaculatus
TAGAATGGCTACTCCAACCTGTTTCTTGGGACCATTTGCCTGGAAAATTGTTTTCCAGCCCTTTATACTGAGGTAATGTTTCTTTATCATGCAGATGTGTTTCTTGAATGCAGCAAAATGCTGGGTCCTCTTTATGGATCCAGTCTGTCAGTCTTTGTCTTTTTATTGGGGAATTGAGTCCATTGATGTTAAGAGATATTAAGAAATAGTGATTGTTGGTTCCTGTTATTTTCGATGTTATTTTTACTTTTATGTGGCTATCTTCTTTTGAGTTTGTTGAAAGATTACTTTCTTGCTTTTTCTAGGGTGTAGTTTCCTTCTTTGAATTGATGTTTACCCTCCATTATCCTTTGTAGGGCTGGGTTTGTGGAAACATATTGTGTAAATTTGGTTTTGTCATGGAATATTTTGGTTTCACCATCTATGGTAATTGAGAGTTATTATTGGTATAAAAGCCTGGGTTGGCACTTGTGTTCTCTTAGGGTCTGTATAAGTTCTGCCCAGGATCTTCTAGCTTCCATAGTCTCTGGTGAGAAGTCAGGTGTAATTCTGATAGGTCTGCCTTTATATGTTACTTGACCTTTTTCCCTTACTGCTTTAATATTCTTTCTTTGTTTTGTGTATTTGGTGTTTTCACTATAATGTGATGGGACAAATTTCTTTCTGGTCCAATCTATTTGGAGTTCTGTAAGCTTCTTGTATATTTATGTTCATCTCTTTCTTTAGGTTAGGGAAGTTTTCTTCTATAATTCTTTTGAAGATATTTACTGATCCTTTAAGTTGGGAATCTTCACTGTCTTCTATACCTATTATCCTCAGGTTCTTTCTTCTCATTGTATCTTGGATATCCTGGAAGTTTTGGGTTAGGAGCTTTTTGCATTTTGCATTTTGTTTTACTGTTGTGTCAATGTTATCTATTATATCTTCTGCACCTAAGATTCTCTCTTCTATCTCTTATATTCTGTTAGTGATGCATGCATCAATGACTCCTGATCTCTTTCCTAGATTTTCTAACTCCAGTGCTGTCACCCTTTGTGATTTCTTTATTGTTTCTATTTCTATTTTTGGCTCCCGGATGGTTTTGTTCATTTCCTTCATCTGTTTGATTGTGTTGTCCTGCAATTCTGCCTGTTTGATTGTGTTTTCCTGTTTTTGTGTTTCCTCTTTAAGGGCTTCTATTTGTTTACCTGTGTTCTCTTGTATTTCTTTAAGGGTGTTATTTCTTTCTTTCTTTTTTTTTATTTTATTTTTGATACTTTATTTACATTTCCAATGTTTCCCCTTTTCTGGGTCTCCTCTTTATTTCTTTCTTAATGTCTTCTATCATCAACATGAGAAGTAATTTTAAATCCTCGTTTTGCTTTTCTGGTGTGTTAGGGTATCCAGGGCTTGCTCTGGTGGGAGAGCTGGGTTCTGATGATGCCAAGTAGCCTTGGTTTCTGTTTCTTATGTTCTTGCCCTTGCCTTTTGCCATTTGTTAACTCTGATGTTAGCTGGGCTTACTCTGTCTGGCTGTGGCTTGTCCTTCCTGCAGGCCTCTGTGCCAATACTCCTTGAAGACTAGCTCTCTCTGAGACATATTTGTGTTTGGAGAGCTGTGGCACAGGGTCAGCTCTGGGGTGCAGACAGAAACTGGAAGGATCTTGTCCTCCACTCTCCCTTGGTTCCTGTGTCCTGATGACTCTTCAAGGATCCCTCTTGGTCCAGTGAATTTGAACAGAAGTGGTGGTTTTGCCTGTGCTCGAAGGTGTGTCAGCACTCCTGGGATACGAGCTCTCTCCCGGAGCCCTGTGGCCTAGGCTGAGGTCCCCAACCACAGATGAAAACCAGAAGGTTCCTGTCCCAGATATTTCCTCAGTCCCTGTGTCCTGTGGGTTCCAGGTGGGTCCTGGTGAGCAGTGGTGCTCATCTTATCCCCCAGTCATGGCTTTTCCATGCTCCTGGGAGGGTAGCTTTCTCCCAGCACTACTTGGCTATGGAGCCCTGGTGGCCCAGGCAGAGGTCTCCTGCCACAGATGGAAACCGGAAGGTTCCTGTGCCTGACTTTTCCTCAGTCTCTGTGTCCTGAGGGCCTGGGAGGCTAGCTTTCTCCCAGTGCTAATTGGCTATGGAGCCCTGTGGCACAGGCTGAGGTTCCCAGCCACAGATGGAAACCAGAAGGTTCCTATCTCCGACTTTTCCTCAGTCCCTGTGTCCCGTGGGTTTCAGGCAGGTCCCGGTGAGCAGTGGTGCTCATCTTAATCCCACTCAAGGCTTTTCCACATTCCTGGGAGGGTAGCTTTCTCCCGGGGCTCCTTGGCTATGGAACCCTGGTGGCCCAGGCAGAGGTCTCCCGCCACAGATGGAAACTGGAAGCGACACATTTACTTTTAATAGTAAAGCAAAATAGAAATTTCATGTAGCAGAACAGGAAAGTTGAGTCTAACCAGAAGTGATCCATGGTCTTGGAGGACGCCATACCCTTTCATTGAATAGGAGCAACAACAACAGACAAGGGAAGCATTGGATTAAGACAGAGAGGCTCAAAAAGTAGGAACTGTGCTTGAGTAAATGACTTTGCAAAGAAGAGAAGAGGAAGGAAGCAGACAAAAATTGTCTACAGATTTCAAAGCAGTATAATAAAAATTTAAATATCTTTACAGAAATGATCATAAATGTTTATAGCATTTGATGATTATTATTGTTATATACATATATATGTATTATGTATGTGTGTATGCATATGTATATTTATGCACACAGAGATTATATATATATATATTCGTTGTTTGTGTGCTTCAATGGTTTCAAGACTGACCACATTACACTGGACAGTCAATAAGGTGCCTCACCTGTGGCAGAGACTAATTCTTCTTCCAATGGTCATTAGTTGCCCATAGTTCTTTGTCTAGGGGTGGAACCCTATGAGCTTTACCCCTTCCATGCTAACATGTCAGTTCATATTGCCACTCTTCCTGTCTTGTTTATGTGAGCCTTTCTAAGAGAAACTGTCACACAGCAGACTTCCTGGTGTTCTGGCTCTTGTTATTTTTCTGCCCTTTCTCCTGCAGAATTCCCTGCACTACAGATGCAGGAGCTGTGATCTAGATGCATCTATTGGTGCTGGGTACCTCATGATCACTTCGTCTCTGCATTGTGTATGTTTGGTCTGCTGTGATGGTCTCCACCTGCTGTAAAGAGAAGCTTCTTTGATAAAGGGTGGTAGCTTCACTTCTCCGTAGTTGTAAGGATAAGACCTAGCCAGCTTGCCAGGACTAGTGAGATCATGGAACTCAGAAAAGAATCTACTGCTGCCATTTGCTAGATCAGCATAATCCCTTACTACATTCTAAATCTTATCCTTATAGTTGACAGTAATGATCTTTTTTTCATCTAGAAATTCTTGCTATAGCTGTTCTTTGTATAGGCATGAATAACTTTTAAAAGATTTTAATTTTGTCATATGTTTTAAATACACACAAGCAATACATAATTATTTCAAACTTACCTTTCTTCTTCTTAGTTATATGTCCTTTTGTATGTGAAATACTTTTTAAGAACAAAACTAGGATATTGTCATTAAAATGGATGAGGCTTTAGTATGAGAATCCAGACAATAAAGATTCTATCCATTTCAAAGAAACAGAATAAGTGCAGCCCTTTGCCAAGATCAGGGGAGTAACCTGTCAACCTTATAGATGAAGTTAATATTTTTTTATTCTTTTTCATGACACAAGTTAAAAAATAACCTCTTTCCCACACTTAGTAGCTATATATGTGTTTTCTTGCAACCATCATAGTAGTTTCCCATTAAGGTAGTAAAACGAGCAAAGCAGGAACAACCAGCAACCCAGCATCCTGCATTCATGATGGCCAGCCCTTGACATTCTTGGCCTTTGTTATTGTACATAGACTAAACAAAAATAACTCATCAGAGGATGGATAGAGAAAATGTGGTACATTTACACAATGGATACTTACTCACCTATTAAAAACAATTTCATACAAGTTCATAAAATTCATAGGCAAATGGATGGAACTAGAAAATATCATCCTGAGTGAGGTAAACGAGTCACAAAAGAACAAACACAGTATGTACTCACTGATAAGTGGATATTAGCCCCAAAGCTTGGAATACCCAAGATACAATTCACAGACCACATGAAGCTCAAGAAGAAGGAAGAACAAAGCATGGATGCTTCAGTCCTTCTTAGAAAGGGGAACAAAATACTCAGAGGAAATACAGGGACAAAGTGTGAATCGGAGACTGAAGAAAAGGCCATCCAGAGACTGCCCCATCTGGGGCTCCATCTATATACAGACACCAAACCAAGACACTATTGTGGATGTGAAGAAGTGCTTGCTGACAGGAGCCTGTCATAGCTGTCTCCTGAGAGGTTCTGACAGAGCCTGTCAAATACAGATGTGGATGCTTGCAGCTTTCCATTGGACAGAGCACTGTGTTCACTATTGAGGAGTTAGTGAAAGGACTGAAGAAGCTGAAGGGGTTTGCAACCCTAGAGGAAGAGCAACATTATCAACCAGAGCTCCCAGGAACAAAACCACCAACTATGGAGGGACCCATGGCTCCAGCCACATATGTAGCAGACAGTGGCCTTGTTGGGCATCAATGGGAGAAGAGGCCCTTGGTCCTATGAAGACTCGATGTCCCAATGTAAGCTAATGAGAGGGCAGGTAGGCAGGGTGGTTGGGTGGGTGGAGGAACACCTTCATAGAAGCACGGGTTTAGGGGATGGCATAGGGGGTTTCCAGGGGTTGGGGAAACATGGAAAGGGGATAACATTTGAGATGTAAATAAAGAAAACATCCAATAAAATTGTTTGTCTATATATACAATCTTAAGTACATAAATACAACCCACTTTGGATAATGTTCTTGTATGTATAGGGATGACCATTTGGGTTTGGATAACCTGTAAGGGTGTACTTCCCAAGGGATGACTATTTCTGCCACTCTCACATTCCTCAGCTGTCTATAGTTCTGCTTCTGAGTTCAATATACAGACCTAAATGAAGTGCCACTGCAACTTAGCAGCATTGCCAGAAAGACCTCAGGTTCACTACTTGTTTGAGTCTGGAAAAAAAGAATACTTTTTTGGTTGCTATGAATTCAGAAACCCTTTTCAGTTGCCTACTATGTCATAATCCCACAGGAGTCAAATCCCATAGTCCAAACAACTGGGGTTTAGATCTTTGGCCATAAGTAATTTTTTAAAATTATTTCAAACAAAACTCTCCTAATCAAAGGCTTTAGAGTGTCAAATTTCATATGTACAGTTTGTTTTAACCTGTCAAAATTTGCCATTTGACACAATATATCAAACAATGGGAAACAGTAGTATGGGAAACAATAGTATAAATTAGAATGTTGGCTATTAAATTTATAATATCTTACTGCATTGAATATTATTAGTATAAAATATGTGATACCCTAAGGGACCAATTGAACTTCTAATAGGTGTCCAAACCCACAGTGCCCAGTAGAACACCATCAGATGGTACTCCAGAGAACCCTGGGCTATTAGGAATTTTAGTTCTCTAGCCCTTCTTCTGGGAAGATAATGCAGGGCAGGAGTTGGTGGGGTTTTTGTTTTGTTATTGAGGGGAAATTCATATAAACAAAGTTTTCTGTGATTGGGCAGTCAGACTTCTAAATGTATGACCAGCAAAAGAATTTCTGTGTATGGTAACTGCCTTTTGTGTTCCATTTTGCTTGAGACAGCACAGTCTTTCTGAAGATCATGGCAATGTCTTTTGAGATATGGATAGAAACGAGTTCTGCATCATGCACTCTCCTTTCCTTAGAGAATTAAGAATTTTGTTGTTTTTGTTTTTTCACAGTAATCTTATATTTGGCTTTGGATGCCTACACAGTTTGGTATAAATGAAGGCAGCAGCAACAACAAATTATTTGTATATTTTAACTTCATGGCTAAATACAAATAAGTAAAGTAGCTTGGATTGTTCTCTAAAATGATGCTTTCAGTTTTTAAACTACTTATTAGATTTTAAGTTCTCATGAACTAGAGGATTAACTTTAAACTCAGTTCAAAGATCCATGTGGCAATCATTGCCAAATGAACACTGATTCTGATGATTCCTAGCACAAGGATGGACTGTGTTCTGTTTAATCACATTCTCTGACTAAATCTTTTAAAGTGAGTAATGAAAGTATTTATCCCTCTTCAGCCAATTCACAAACTTTACATTATATATGAATATATACACAGCAGAGAATATGTATGGAATATGGTTCATGGTGTATAGTTTTATTTATATATATATATGTGTGTGTGTGTGTGTGTGTGTGTGTGTGTGTGTGTGTATACACATACATATATGTGTCAAGAGAGATAAACATAAGAAATACACAGAAAATATTTCTGATAATTTTTTTCTTGCATTTGTTATTTAACTATGACCCATTTGCCAAACTAAGAATATGGTTTTCTTTCCTATGATTGAGATTGTAGAGAAGGAGCAGTATCTATACAAATTTATCTAAAAATTATAATATATAGGAGCCAGTCTGATTGATTTTATTTTGTCAAAACAGCAGGACAAATATGATTGGTGATATATGTGTTCTCAAATAAAAGTTCAAATTGAAACATCATAAGACTTCTAGAAAAATATTTTTCTAATTCTTTTAATTGTTTCAGAGAAGTGCATCTTAACACAGGAAGAAATTTGAGGCAGTGACTCTATATTTATATAATGAACAACACAACATAATGAAGTATTAATAATTACATTTTACAAACTATGTTCTAGAGGGAAATATGTTTGTACTTGTACAAAACAAAACCAAGTATCTCTGTGTTACGTTGTGGAGTTCTCTGGGTGTATTCTAAGACTGATACTGGTGGCTCTTGTGGTAATCTATTATCAGTTACCTGAGGAAGCTCCAACCTGATTTTCCACAGTGGCTGGACCAGTTTGCATTCCTAGCAGGAATGAATAAGCATCCCCCTTTCCTATTCTCAGCAGCATGTGCTGCCACTTGTTTTATTGATGTTGGCTATTTTGACCGGAGTAAGATGAAATCTAAAACTAGTTTTCATTTTCATTGCCCTAATAGGTAACTACTTTGAACGTTTTAAAAAGGCTTTCTCAGCCATTTGTGTTTATTTTGAAAATTTTGTTTCATTATAGGCCCCATATTTTAAAAAATCTATTGGTTTGCTTTTTTAAAATAACAGATATTTTATTTATGTACATTTCAAATGCTGTCCCCCTTCCTGTCCCTCCACAAACCCCTTATCCCATTCCCCTCCCCCTGCCTCTATGAGAGTTCTCACCTACCCACCCACCCACTCCTTACTCACAGCCCTAGCTTCCCCTACGCTGGGGCATCGAGCCTCTACAGGACCAAGGGCCTCTCCTCCCATTGATACCAGATAAGGAAATCCTCTGCTACATGTGCAGCTGGAGTCATGGGTCCCTCCATGTATATTCTTTGGTTGGTGGTTTAGTCCCTGGGAACTTTGGGGGTTCTGGTTGGTTGATATTGTTTTTCTTCCTATAGGGTTGCAATCCTTTTCAGTTCCTTCCGTCCTTCCCCTAACTCCTCCATTGGGGTCCTCATGCTCAGTCCGAAGAAAGTTGGCTGTGTGTGTCGACATCTGTATTTGTCAGGCTCTGGCAGAGGCTCTCAGGAGACAGCTGTATCAGTCTCCTGTCAGCAAGCACTTCCTGGCATCAGCAATAGTGTCTGTGTTTGATGTCTGCAGATGCGATGGATTCCTAGGTAGGGTCGTCTCTGGATGCCCTTTCCTTCAGTCTCTACTCCACTCTTTGTTCTTGTATTTCCTTTGAACAAGAGCAATTCTGGGTTAAAATTGTTGAGATGGGTGGGTGGCCCCATCCCTCAAACACGGGCAGTGACAATCCACTGCATATGGTCTCTACAGGTTCTATCTCCTCTTTGTTGAGTATTTCTGCTAATGTCATCCCCGTTGGGTGCTGGAACCTCTTGTTTCCCTGGCATCTGGAACTTTCTAGTGCCTACTCCCAGTTCTCCATCTCCCACTGCAACACACCCCTTTTCAATTTCCTGACCCTATATACTTTTCTGTCGCCTCCCACAGCTGATCGTGCCCCCTTTTTCTATCCCCCTTCCCTCTCCCTCCCAGGTCTCTCCTTCCCTCTACCTCTGGTGATTATTTTGTTCCTTTTTCTAAGTAGGACTGAAACATCCACACTTTTAGGTCTTCCTTCTTCTTGACTTTCATATGGTCTGTGAGTTGTATCGTGGGTATTCTGAGCGTTTATTGATGTTTAGTTTTTAAAGTTCTCTGTATGTTCTAGATACCAAACCTCTGTCAGATTTTTTCTATTCTCTAGTCTGTCTCTTTATTCGTGCAATGGTGTCCTTTGTTAAAATTTTCAGTATTGGCTATAGCCCATAAATACCAAATCTAAGACAAACATTAATACCAAGTCTCTGAAACTTGCTCTTCTTCCAATTTTCCATCATCTGATACTTGCTCTCTCTGATTTGTCTTCTTTTCCCCACAGTTGTCCCCCTTGTTTTCATCATACTCTTGTTTCTCTTCATCTTATTCTCTTTCACCAAATGAACCTTTCTAGTCTTGTGAATTTTGTCTTCTCATTAGCTCTGTCTTCTCCCCAGCCAGTTGCTTACCCTTTTGCAAATCTTTTCTTAGTGTAGCCTAGAAGGGACAAATGCCATCTGTACTCTACAGTTTCTAGAATGTTCCACATTATTCCTGCTCTTTAATATAATTTCTTCTGTGTATGACTTTTTACCTATCGCTATTCCTGTTGTTTTTTATATGACCTCTATGCTATTGAGAAAATTGTCTCACCTCAGTCATTACAAACATCTTCAATTTTAATACTCAAAAATATCAAGTCACTCATACAATCATATTCTTTACTTTTACCTCTGGCACTGGGCCAGGCAGTAACATATAATTATGATTAAGGCTTACTAGATACTAGAAGGTTATGGAGTGTATGGTGAGATGCAGATGTTGGATACAGAGAAGTGACCTGTTTGTCATGGCAGATATACCGGGTCCAGTCTAGACACTGGAGAAGATTGTGAGATTTATGACTGGATGGAGTGGTGGGATGTAGAGAAGAAGAAACCTGTGAGTTGTAGTATGTAGGGCAGGTCCACACTAGAATCTATGGGGTACAGGGGGGACTGGCCAGACTAAGTTGGGCCACTGGATATGGGATCCAGGATGGGTTTGTGGGCTGGCCGGAAGCATGGAAATGGAGGAAAGGAAAAATTACTCTTACTGGCCTAGGTTCTTGAGAAGGAATGGAATGTCTCTGAAATTTCAATAGTTAATATTGAAGACTCTTAAAACATTAGAAATTTATAATGTTAAAGTTCATGATACTCAGTGGGACAAATTTGGACATTTCATTGGGGTCCAAATTAATGGTGTCCAGTAGAGCAGCCTTACTTTCTTCTCCAGAGAACAGTTAAGTCAAATGGGAATTTTCATTCTCTAATACATCCTCTTCTATGAAAAGTTTGCAAGAGTACAATTTGATTCTTGTGTTGGAAGACAGATTTATATAAACAAAATATTATATTTGTGCATGCATAGTTAAATTTCCGAAATGCCTCACTGTGAAAAGATTTGCTACAAACATTACTGCCTTCCTGTGATGTTGTGTTCTTTTCTGACTTAGAGGCTAACACATTTTAAAGATCTCAGTGGTTTCTTTCAAGAAATACGTAAGTGAGTTCTACGATATCCATCTTACTTTTCAGAGATATTCAAGAATAATTTTTATTCCATTATAATTTATTTGGTTTTGGATTCCTACAGCTAGATATAAATGAAGACAACAATAAAGAATTACTGACATATTTTAACATTATCACTAAATATGAATAATCAAAATAGCTTGAACTGCTCTATTTAATGGTACTTTTAAAAATGTTTTAATTTTAGCACAATGACTTTTAAGATCTCATGAAGCTAGTATTTAATTGATTTCTCCATGGTCTGTGACTTAAGCATGTGATTTATGCAAAACCAGGATCTTGTTATCAGGTTCTGGAGGGTAGCCAAGAGTAAAAGGCATAGGCTGTGATGCTTGGTGGAGGTGGGATGGGGAAGTCATCTATATGACTTTAGTGGCAAACAAGCAAAAGAGACGTAACCCTTTCATGACACTGCTGTTTTATTTGCTGGTATAAGGTGTATGGCTAGGGTTTTGTGCCCTCCCTACTATAGGGTAACTATATTAAATTTCCTTTCATTCATTCATTCATTCATTCATTCATTCATTCATTCATTTTTGCTTATCTTTCTCATGCTTTTCCTCACCATAGTGTCCTCTCTTCATAATCTCACTCATTTATACCTAGTAGAAAAGCTCTCCACAGCCTTGACAAGTTTGTGGTTGACAAATGCCAACTATCTTCTACATTTCTTAGACTATTTTCAGCATTCCTGTACCCTATTTTCTTCTTATTCTCCCATATTTCTATTTTCCAACATTGACTCTATCATGTGCAGAAGATTTTTCACCAAAGCCATTAAAAATCCTTACATGTCAACATGTAAGAATGCATAGTTTATTGTACTTCACATTTTAATCCTGTCACCTTTTCTTTCTTAGAGATTAAAACCTTAATTATCCATTTATGTTCTGCCCAGGGTATATTTGTATATTTTAACTGGAGTAACATAGGCTCTTCATTACAACAAGAACTATTTCTTAGGAAATTATACTGGTTCTACTATAGAAATTCTGGTGGAGAGTGGAATGACTTACTGAATAAGAGGGAAAGGACAAGGCCACATGTCATTTTTAAGCCTTGGTAGACCAACTCTCCTGTTGATGATAAAAATGGCAGACTAATTCATCTAATTTCTCAAGCTCGAGTTTAAAAGACACAAAACAAAGTTCACGACTAGTTTTTTCCCAGTGAACATCTAGTTAGCATACCGTACATCATTGCTTAGTAGGAGGTCTGTATTATGAATATTTGTGATTTTCCATTCTTCTAATTACCCCAAGTGTCCTATCACATATATGTTTGATTTCCCACAATTTAAAGCCACTTGGGGATGTTTTTAAAGGTAGGCTATAAGGCTCTTTTTATACTAATGCATCAATTTCTATGTTACAATTCACACAAATGTTCCCAGAAAATCCTGATATATACTCTGCTTCAGAGTCTCTGAATACAATAAGGACTTTCTAATACTGTTGCTTCGGGTTTCCTCTCCCAGAAACCTGTTTTGTTCCACTACTGTGTAAATACATCAGAACTAATTTTGAAGCATTTTGCCAGTGACTATATATTCTTAATATTCATCTGAAAGTTAGTCACTACAATTCCAGTTTGTAGGGAACATTCATTTATGTATATGTTTTAATGCAGGTATAAAACATATTCTCTCTAGACTCATAATATATACCTTAGATATGAAAATATCTATCCAGACAAATGGGACTTCTACACATTTTAGAAATGTTGGAAGACATCTCATTTCTCATGAATCTTTTGGTATATTCACATTCAGAATTTGGATCACAAACTTACATCATTTACCAATCTAAAGGAGAGTTTACATAGATTATCATAACATTAGATAAAATAAAAGGGCATTCTTATAATTATATTGCTGCATTTAAATTACATTATTGAGAAATTCACCTTCCAAACACAGAGTGAATGATGTGTGACTTTCACTGCCTTTCATTTCAGAGACATCCAGTAAGGACAAGGGAATAGAGAATACAACACTGCTGACAGAATTTGTTCTTACAGGGTCCAGTCATCTGTCCCAGTGGAAAATCCCCCTGTTTCTGCTGTTCTTGGTTATCTATCTCATCACCATTGTGGGCAACCTTGCTCTGATCACTCTCATCTGGAATGACCCTCACTTTCACATTCCTATGTATTTATTTCTTGGGAGTTCAGCACTTGTGGATACTTGGTTATCATCCACCGTGACACCAAAGATGCTACTAGACTTTTTTGCCAAGAGTAAACTGATCTCTTTCTCTGAATGCATGATACAGTTTTTTTCATTTGGAATCAGTGCAACCACAGAATGTTTTCTCTTGGCAGCAATGGCCTGTGATCATTATGTAGCCATATGCAAACTTTTACTCTACCCAGTGATCATGACAAACAGACTGTGTGTACATCTTTTAACATTGTCCTTTGTAGGTGGATTTATTCATGTTTTGATTCATGAAGGCTTTTTATTCAGACTAACTTTCTGTAATTCTAACATAATACATCACTTTTATTGTTATGTTATGCAATTGTTAAAGATTTCCTGTAATGACCCTTCTCTCAATTACCTGATGCTTTTTATTTTCTCTGGCTCCATTCAGGTATTCAGTATATTGACTATCCTTGTTTCTTATACACTTGTTCTGTTTTCAGTTCTAAAGCAGAAATCTATCAGAAGCATAAAGAAAGCTTTTTCCACTTGTGGAGCCCATCTTTTTTCTGTGTCTTTATACTATGGCTCTCTACTCTTCATGTATGTGTGTCCTGAATCTCCACAAGTAGATGACCAAGATATGATTAACTCTATATTTTGCACTCTTGTGATTTCTGTACTGAATCCAATTATCTACAGTTTGAGAAATAAGCAAGTAAGAAATTCACTGGAAAAACTCTTAAAGAGAAACACTTAGGTCTCATATTATTATCAGGTATATTGTTATTTAAATACCACAAAAATCATTTGGCTACATATAGCTAAATTTTGTTTACTTGCCAAAATATTTGCATTTCACTTACCCTAGAAGGTTTGTGTTGCTTATTTATGTGTATAGGAATGTATGGAGTATATGTGTATAGAGTATGTATACTTAAGTACATAGTTACATTTGACCATGCACACATCTGGGAAGGCAAAAGGAATCATCTTATTTTCTTGAAAGAGATCTTTCTCCAGATCTAGGTTCATATTCTGCTAACCCCAGCAGTCCTCCTTTCTACACACCTCCACACGACTAATGCTATAGACATACGTGGGGCCATGATCTTATCAATGGTGAAACCTGAAGTCTTTTTCTTTTTTTTCACACAAAATTATGAATTTATTACAATTCAAGAATGTGTGGTTTCCGTGCTTATAACACACTACACTTTTAGTGTCTAAGTTAATAGCTTTTTTTTTTGATAATTTATTTACATTTCCAATGTTTGCCCTTTTCTGGGTCTCCTATTTGGAAACCCCCTATCCCCTCCCCATCCTCACCTGTATGAGGGAATTCCACCTCCCACCCACCCGCCCACCCATCCCCATATTCCCACATTGACATTACCCTTTACTGGGGCCTCTAATACCCTCAGGCCAAAGGGCCTCTCCTCTCTCCCTGATAACCATCTAGGTCATCCTCTGCCACATATGTGGTCTGAACCATGGGTCCATAGATGTGTATTCTTTGGATCGTGGTCCAAACTCCAGGATGATCAGGGGGGAGGGTCAGGCCCATTGACACTCTTCCTCCCTCCATGGGACAGCAAACTCCCTCAGCTCCTTCAGACCTTTCTCCAACTCCTCCATCTGGGACCTTACTCTCAGTCCAGCAGTTACTGTTAAGTGAAACTTGGGTATTCGGAACTTTTGGGCTAATATCCGCTTATCAGTGAGTACATACCAGTTCCTTCTTTTGTGACGGAATTACATCGCTCAGGATATTTTCAAGTTCCATCCATTTGCCTGCAAATTTCATTAAGTCATTGTTTTTAATAGCTGAGTAGTACTCCATTGTGTAAATGTACCACATTTTCTGTATCCATTCCTCTGATGACGGACATCTGGGTTGTTTCCAGCTTCTGGCTATTATAAATATGGCTGCTATGAACATAGTGGAGCATATGTCTTTATTACATGTTGGAGCATCTTCTGGGTATATGCCCAGAAGATGTATAGCTGGGTCCTCAGGTAGTATTATGTTCATTTTTCTGAGGGTCTACCAAACAGATTTCCAGAGTGGTAGTACCAGCTTGCAGTCCCACCAACAGTGGAAGAGTGTTCCTCTTTCTCCACATCCTCGCCAGCATCTGCTGTCACCTGAGATTTTGATCTTAGCCATTCTGACTGGTGTGAGGTGGAATCTCAGACTTGTTTTGATTTGCATTTCCCTGATGACTAGGGATGTTGAGCATTTCTTAGGTGCTTCTCAGCCCTGAGAATTTCCTCAGTTGAAAATTCTCTGTTTAGCTCTGTTTCCCACTTTTTGATGGGGTTATTTGGTTTTTTGGAGTATAACTTCTTGAGTTCTTTGTATATATTGG
>JAPYYD010003334.1:0-14268 GCA_028551405.1 Uromys caudimaculatus
TGAGAAATTATTTTAAATCTGAGTCTTGCTTTTCTATTGTGTTGGGGTATCCAGGGCTTGCTGTGGTGGGAGAGCTGGGTTCTGATGGTGCAGAGTACTCTTGGTTTCTGTTCTTTATGTTCTTGCCCTTGCCTTTTGCCATCTTGTTGACTCTGTTGTTAGCTGATCTTACTCTGTCTGGTTGTGGTTTGCCCCTCTTGCAGGCCTCTGTGTGAGTACTCCTTGAAGACCAGCTCTCTCTGAGAGGTGTTTGGGTTTGGAGAGCTGTGGCACCGGGTCTGATCTCGGTCCCTGTGTCTCTCGGGTTCAGGGCAGTTCCTGGTGAGCTGTGGGGCGTGTCTTTGGCCCTCTCCCGGCTTTTCTGATCTCCTGAGAGGGATCTTTGTCCCAGCGCTAATTTGCTATGGATCCCTGTGGCCCAAGCTGAGGTTCCCGGCCGCCGCCGGAAGTTGCTGTCTGTCAGTCTCTGTGGCCCATGGAAACCAGGCGAAATCAGTGAGCTCTGGGGCTCGTGTTGCCCCCGCTCGGGGCTTTTCTGCGTTCCTGGGAGAGAAAATTTTCTCCCGGAGCTGCTTGACTATGGAACCCTAGTGTCCCAGGCAAAAGTTTCCTGCCTCAGCCGCCCGCTGTTGGGATCCAGGGGGGTTTCTAAGCCTGCCTACCTTGGTCCCTGTGTCTCACGGGTTCGGGGCAGTTCCTGGTGAGCTATGGGGCGTGTCTTTGGCCCTCTCTCGTCTTCTCCGAGCTCCTGAGAGGGATCTTTGTCCCGACGCTAATTTGCTATGGAGCCCTGTGGCCCAAGCTCAATGATATCCTTCTTATATATTTAGGTGTTTTTTTTTTTTTTGAGGAACGTCCATATTGTTTCAATAATTGCTACACCAGTTTACATACCTGCCTGCAGTATATAAGGGTTCCCATGTCCAGACATCTTTGGTAGAATTTGTTACTGTTCGTTTTCATAATGGTAGTTTCTTTGACTGATTATGATTAAGCAGGCTCTGTGATAGACACTTAAACTCTGAGTGAAGTGACATTTATACTATGTATCATATCTATGGCATTGTTTATTTATTTAATTGTTTTGCCTTGCTTCATTCCTTCAAAGCTAAAGGCTCTCAGGATAAATAGATGTCCCTGAAGTATAAGAAAGAGAGCATAAAGGACAAAGTAGAGGATGTCAAGCACTATAGTGTGAACATTTGTATCCTAAAAGTCAGAGGTTACAATCAGTCCTGAGGTATGGAACTGGGAGATATGGCTTTTGGAGAAATGATTGCAACAGATAATTTGTGATTGGGATAAGTGTCCTTTAAAAGAGAAAACAAAGACAACCCTATACTATGTAAGGGTACAAATAGGTCCCAGTTTGGAGGCAGACATTAGGCCCTTACTTAATAGGTGTTAAATCTACCAGCATCTTCATCTTGGAATTTACAGGGGAATAGTTTATGTTATTTATAGGCTACAAAGCTATGTCATTTTGTTTCAGCAGCCCAAGAGAACTATGATGAAATGTTAGTAAGCAAAAAGGCACAGTGGCAGAGGCAACCTGATCAGAGCCTAAGGTTACAGGGTAAGCAAGTAGTGTGAGAGCTTCCATCGCATCTTATGTTTTGATCTGGAGGTCTGGTTGAGGGTGGGGAATCACAGAGTTACCTGACTACAGGGCAGAGCTAATGATAAAGAGCTCAGATTTTACAGATGCAGTTGAACAGTAAGCTTTTCTATACTGTAGAAATAAGACTGACATTGAACAAGCCCAGGATAATACTACAAAGTGCTTATTCTGGAGGAAATAACCAAAACCTTTTAGGACAAATAATGTATGAGCTCAGAGCTCTGAGCTAACATACGAATGTCCTAGCATCCAGTTCCAGGAAACAATGAACTTTGTTGCAGCAAATAGGTACATTAGCACATAAGAGTCACAATCCAAAGCCATGAGCATATCTGAAAGCAGTGTGGCTAGAATGAGAAATTATTGCTTTGGAAACTTTTGAAAGAAATTTCCATCAACAGGAATCACAGGTGTTGGCAAGCTTGCTACCAGTACTACAGTTAATTTTAAGCCATCAACTAACATACTAGACACTCACTGGAGATTTGTATGTGAATAAAATGGAATCATTCTTGTTCAGAAGAAGAAGAAGAAGGAGGAGGAGGAGGAGGAGGAGGAGGAGGAGGAGGAGGAGGAGGAGGAGGAGGAGGAGGAGGAGGAGGAGGAGAAGGAGAAGGAGAAGGAGAAGGAGAAGGAGAAGGAGAAGGAGAAGGAGAAGGAGAAGGAGAAGGAGAAGGAGACTAAGATTAAGAAGCTTGGGATCAGCCAGATTACAACTTAGAGTTCTGTCCTTCTGGGTAGCCATGGAAAATTAATCAACCAATTCTTAGTTTTCTCATTTGTCAAATGATAATGTCCAGTTCATAGGATTATAACAAAGGTTGAAAATGAAGATGAAGTACCACATAGCCAGGGGTCAGTAAATGTAAACTGCTATTATCCGTTAACATTATACAGACAAACATTCATAAATATTGATGAATCTATTGTGATGTATTTGCTTCATTTTAATTTATACTTGACATCTCCTGGGTTTTTGGTAGGAAATATAAGTATTACAGGATTGATAAGCTGCACTTTTGTTCTGAAACATTTCTGAACCATCTCTGAAGATCCTTAATTGATTAAGTCCTTGACTTAGAGGAAATAAATGTAAAAATAGATAAACCATAAACCATAGAAGGTATGATTTTTAACACATTAAAGCCTCTTAAAATCCAAAAGTAACCCAGAACTAAGAAACCAAAGATTCCAAGTTTAGAGTATGTGATTGTTTGAATAAGAAATGACTCCATAAATCTGTGTACTTGAACACCTAGTGCCCAGTTAGGATCACTGGTTGGGGAGGATATAGAACATCTATGACATGGAAACTTATTAGAGGAAGAATGTCACTGAGGGTGGGCTTTGTGGGCTCGTGACCTGCCCACTTCCTGTCCTTTGTCTCTACTCTCCATTTGTGGATAAAAATGTGATCAGCCAGCTTTCTGCTTCTGCCACTACAATTTTGTCGCCTTGCCTTTCCTGACATGATGAAGCAGAATATATCGTAAGTGACTCTTGGCAGGTACTTCATCATAAGAACAGAAAAGTAATAGCATAGAGGACGTGAACAGAGTCAAAGAGAGAGAGAACAAATGAAGTGGAAGATGTATCCAGCAATTTATACAAGTATTTGCCACTTTACAAGAGTCTATATCTAAAGACTTAGACTGTCAGTGAAGGTGTGCCCTGATTCAAATTATTCTGAAATACAAATGAAAGGGTAACATTAACCCCATTTGTCTCCATGTAAGGACTCCATTTGTCTTCATTTAAGGACCAGGCCTGATTTCAAAAAAGGCCTGTAAGACACCAGCTTCAGGACTAGACCTTAAGTCCCAGAAACTAAGTCATAAGACACAGCTCTAAGAAAAAGGCCTTAAAATCCCCCACCTGAGAAACAGCCTAAAGCCAGAAGCCGCAGTCTCTGGCACTTAGCACCTCATAGTAAAACAGCAAGGGATTAAGTAAAGCAGCCTTTGTTCTATCTCTGCAGGAACTGCATGACTCTAACTCCCAGCCTGCTAGTTCAAGTCTCAGAAAGATGGTAGCACATGCCTTTAATTCAAGCACTTGGGAGGCAGAGGCAGGTGGATTTCTGAGCTCCAGGCCAGCCTGGTCTACAGAGTAAGTTCCAGGACAGCCAGGGCAACACAGAGAAACCCTGTCTCGAAAAACTTAAAAAAAACAAAAAGAAAAAAAGAAAGAAAGAAAGAAAGAAAGAAAGAAAGAAAGAAAGAAAGAAAGAAAGAAAGAAAGAAAAGAAAACAAAAGTGATTTTAGCCTTTATTTCTAAGTTCTAAAAAGTTAACCACAAGTTTACACAAAAATTCAAATCATAAATTGAAAAAGAAGTTTGCAACAGAGAATGTTTACATGCATATTCACTAAGAGTAATTATCTGGCTAAACATTCATCATTTGTCACTTGCTCTCACAGTTCTACAGGTTCATGAAGAGTTAAAGACCATAACTAAGTTATCCTTAAAGTTTTGTATAGATAATAGTCAATAATTTATCTTCTGTCCTTGCATCTATAGTAAGTCCTTAGTTCCCTCGTTATGACCTTTGGTTAATGGTTTTCCAAATTCTTGGCAAATGTTCTAAGTTGTAGATGTCTTCTTGCTATCTCAGAAATATTAAGTTGTGACACTTAAAGACTGGAAGAATTCTCATCACAATTTTTACATCAGAGGGGACTTAATAGCAGTTCTATTATAAAAAGAGGCCTGAGTGTCCTTGGGTTACCATTTTAGAGAATGGTTGACATTCTCCCATATGTTAGTTGTTTCTGCAGAATAAATGCTGTTTGTTTTTGCATACTATCTGAGTCTGGGGTCTTCCTTCAGTGATTTTCAGGTCTTTACAGTAAATAGTAGAGAAATTCAAAACATGGACTACAAAGAAAGTCTGGCCTTGGGGGCAATTCTGTAACTGGTAGTTCCCATGATATCAGGGTCAACAAGATCTGACAATTCCAAAAGTAAATTCTAAAAGTGTGAAAAAGTAGACCTTTATACAAATTTCTGGTCAGATTAAAGTGAAGCACTGGCTGCCAAGCCTTTTTATGACATTCTGAGTCTTCAGGAAGGATGTAGGCATGTTTTTGTGAACTGTGTAAAATGCTGATTTCTCTGCCCTCATATCTTGTTTCGAACCGATACTGCATTGTAATGTGAAGTGGAAACTTAAGAGTTCTTTGGAAAGTGTTGGTGTTTTGTTGAGGCAAACAAACATGTGAAAGAGTGCGTTCCTGAAGTAGACATAAGTGAAAGGACGTTTTGCTAAAGCAAGCTCATGAGATGGAGGATTTTCCACTAATGACACACATGTACACCTTACAATGCGTAGTTGAGCTCCATTTGTCAGGACTCCATAGAGAGAATCACACCAAAAACACTTGTGATGGTGTGCTGTGGCTCCTTGCTGCTTCCGCAGACCTGGGCTGATTGACAGAGTGATGTCAGCTGAGACAGACACGTGCCGAGGCAGGACCCATAGAGGACATGTGATGTTTGGAGGGAATATAAATAGGACTTGATGGACAGTGATGGAGGCTGGGCTAGGCTTGCTGGTAGAGCTAGCTGTGCAATGCTTGTTGGTCTCGAATCTTTGTTGATCTTTGCTTCACTGAGAGAGACACAGCTGAGAACTTCTCCTAGAAGTTCTGTTGGTCCCTCCTGCTGACTTGTGCCAGTTCAGCTGATGCCTGGCTCTCTATTCTGGGTAGTGCCACTGCTGCTGATTCATGTTTTCTATCCCAACTCTACCAAATTGGACTGCTGGTATATCCGTGAAGTGTTTGGGGGTGGATCAAGCTGCCGCTGCTGGCCTGTGAAATTAGCTGCTAATTTTCTGACAACACAGAACCTAAAGAACCTTTCTAAACAGGTTCACTTCTCCCATATCCTTTCTTTTCCACTACCTCTGGCGGGTAGTGGACTAGAAGGGAGGATAAAATATTTAAGAATCAACACTAAAAGTAGGTTTGAAAAAATTAAAGTTACAATAATGCTTATGTCAAGAATTTCCTGTCAAGTTTGTACAAACAATTCTTACCATTTATTCTTTGCCTGAAATGCAAATCACCCAATGACTGGAAAGAAGAGAGAAAAGGGCAGGACTTCCCCCACTCAGGAAGGAGAGAGGGAGAGATGCAGATCTGCCACTAGGGGTAGAAGGAATGAGCCTTTAGCATTCCACAAAAACATAAAAGGCCTAATTGCAAGTATTATTGGGAACATGGCTGGGAGGTAGCCACATTATCTTAGGGTACTAAGATAGACTGCCCAGGTATTGAGGTGATTCTTGAAAATAAATCGAGGGACCCATGGTTCAGACCACATATGTGGCAGAGGATGGCCTCGTTGGCCATCAGGGAGAGGAGAGGCCCTTGGGCCTGAAGGTGTTAGAGGCCCCAGTAAAGGGGAATGTCAAGGTGAGAATATGGGAATGGGTGGGCGGGTGGGTGGGAGGTAGAATTCCCCCTATAGAGGCAGGGAGGGGGAAGGGATAGGGGGTTTTCAAAGAGGAGACCTAGAAAAGGGGAAACATTGGAAATGTAAAGTATCAAAAAAGAAAAAAAGAAAAAAAAAAGAAAATAAATCTAATTTTCTCTGTGTCATTTTGGGAACTATCTAGGATAAATAACTACAGTCACTGTGTTAATTTACTAACTACATTTATATTAAAAGTAATTCATTTTACAGGAGAATATGTCCAGGATGAAGACTGAGATAGGTAAGTGTAGGAAAAACCCAGTAGCCTGGGCAACTTCTCTAAGAAGTATGTGTCTACCCCTTTCTGGTAGGACAGCACACAGCGTCATGAGGATAATTTGAGAGAAAGAACATCTTGCTCATACCAAAGCAAGAGAAATTTTTCTCTAATAAAGCAGTCACAAAATACAGATTAGAGCTTTAGAGAGTGAAGAGCAGAATTGACAGTAACATTGGGGGAAACAAATGGATACATATGGAACATGTAAGCATTTCTAAATCTTCTTAAAGCATTCTTGCATGCCCCATTAGTCAGCAAAAAGAACTAAAGAAATCTGCATGGGTTCAGAGAGACTACCTATGAGCCACACTTGGACCACTAAGGAGAAGCTGCTTAAAAAACTATGTGTTAGGAGCAGGACAAGGAAAGTCCTTTGAAATTGTACTGCATTACAAATGATTTGTTCTAAATCAGACAAAATGATATTTAATCTAGGCTAGTGTGCTACAGTGTTGGCTCAGATATCTTGAGCAAGTTTAAGGCATTAAAACTGCTATTAAGTGGTATTGCTGCTGAGGACACCCTACACAGGATCACTTCTTCCCTTTCACACAGTTAGTAATAACCGAAATCCATGTGCAGACAGCAGAAGAGCTTGGCAGATATTGAGGATCTGCCAAAAAGGCAGTGAACCATATGAACGTCAAAGTGCACAGGAAAAAAGAGAGAAATGAATGCATTTTGACTATTACAGTAAGGAGGGTGTTAGTTAGTGAGAAATAGCTTAACAAAAGGAAGTGATTTTATAGGCAAGGTAGTAGCTAAAGAAGTCACTGGTCAGTGCCTGGGGGAGAAAGGGTGTTGAGTCTCACCCCAGTCACAAAGGAAGGACGAGGCTTGGTCTGGTCAAACTATGGCAAGCAGTAGAGGGAACCTTTTTTTTTTTTTTTGGTTTTTTGAGACAAGGTTTCTCTGTGTAGCCCTGGCTGTCCTGGAACTCACTCTGTAGACCAGGCTGGCCTCGAACTCAGAAATCCGCCTGCCTCTGCCTCCCGAGTGCTGGGATTAAAGGCGTGGGCCACCACTGCCTGGTATGTCTGCCTTTTTTAAGTTAGCCCATTCTCAGAACAAAAGGGATAGAAGTCCAGAGATCAGAAGCACTTCAACACTGCCGTGCTTCTTATTCTTCAATGCTTCAATTTAAATTTAAAAGTCATTTTCTCCAGAATGCCAATTTATTCTTATTTACACACTGAAGCACACTAAGCTAACAGTACTACAGTTAGTAGCAAGGAGTACATTTCAAACAGTACAACAGAAATGCTTTTAAATGTATACCTTAGCACAACTCAGAAGGAAAAATGGCACTCTTTCAAAACATACCTTTGGGGCTGTGAGGATAATCTGTCTGTGTCATCTGTCACCTCACTGGTCTCCGGGGAGAATCCAGCTGATCTGGCTGGCCAGGCAAGTGTCCCCTCCCTCCCTCACGCTTCATGTGTCCCTTCAGAGGCGGCCTGCTGGTGAAAGAGGAAAAACGTCCATAGATAGAGAAGAAATGGTCGTTAGTCAAGGGTATAAGAGTAGCTGCTAGAAGCAACAAGCAAGCTCTCAAAACATATATTTGAATTCTGTTGTTTAATTTTTAATAAATGTCTAACACCAAGGCAGTGATGTAATTAGCTCCTTTGGTAATAAACTAGAGATCGGTGTTGCTCTAGGTAGGCATGTTTTGTCAGTTAGGATGATATATCCCTTCGATATTTTTGTGGACAATGATTCTTCTTTTATTATTTTTCATATTAAAATGTGCATGTGTGTGTGTGTTAGCATGCACGTGTGTGTGTCAGTATGCATGTAATAATAATTAATTTTAAAAAAGAAGCCACAAATTGAAGGAGGCAGGAAGGAGTACATAGGGAGGTTTAGAGGGAGGAAGGGGAAGGGAGAAATGTTGTAATTAAATTATAATCAACTTTAATTAAAATTACAAAAAGAAACCTTTAAAACAGTCAGCACAATACCATGTTGAACACTAACAGACTATCATCTGCTTAAAGAAATCATCACTGCCCTACTACCAGTTTTTCATCTTTTTGCTGGATTTTTCCTCAAGTACAAGAAATTAAAGCAAAGTACAAGAAATTTTTTACTATATAATCAATTGATAATGATTTCTTCTTAAACAAAGCCACAATGCCACTATGACAGCGTAATAAACTAGACATGTTGTAAACATGTTCTAGTATTCGTTGTATTTAAGTTTCCTCTATCACTAGTTTTATTCAAATCACGTTTCAAATTACGTCCCTGCACTGGCGTGTGGTCACGATGGGTTTGTTAAGTCACTACAAACACTTTTCCTCCACACCATTTCATGCAGCTACTGAAATGTCTGAGGCTTCTTTTCCTACAGTTTTTCATTCTAAAATTCGTAATAGTATCTTTAGGGTTCTTTTATGTGCTTTTTAAACTCTAACTAAATGGGTAGTGTGGTGTTTGAACGGGAATGGTCCATAGGCTTATATATTTGAATGCTCGGTCCTTAGGGAGTGGTGCTACTTGAGAGGAATTGGAAAGGGTAGCCTTGTTAGAATACAGTGGCCTTATTGGAGGAAGAGCATCACTGGGGCTGGGCTTGGAAGTTTCTGAAGCCCAAGCTAGGTCCAGAGTCTCTTTCGCTTCCTGCTGCCTGCTGATGTAGAACTTACAACTACTTCTCCAAAATCATGCCTAACCCAAGCTGCCATAATGAAAATGGACTAAACTTCTGAAAGTGTAATCAAGTGCCAGATAAATGTTTTCTTTTGTAAGAGTTGCCTTAGTCATGGTGTCTCTTCACAAAAACAGAACACTGACTAAGAGAGATTCAAATCTTGCATAGATTTAGATTTGAGGGTTCTGTCAAGATTACATCCTACATGTTATTCTGCACTTCATACTGCAGTGTATATAATGGCTGACTGCCCCACTATTCATATAACACTGGTTGGTGAGTTTAGAGATTATCGCCTCCAGCTATGCTTTCAAAAATGACCACTTTTAATCTCTGACAATTTTGAGTTAGACCAACAGATTTGCATTTGAAATACTTTTGAGTTTTAAATATTCCTCTGTAGCTAAAACTTTTCCTTTCCTATGTTTGAATGGATGTTTATTAGAGCCCAAATTCTCTATTATTAAATCATTATGTGTAATTTGTATATGCATATGGATATGTGCAGGTACACACATATGTGTGGGGTATGTGGACACATGTATGCACATGCATGTGGGGGCCAGAGGACAACCTCAGATATCATTTCTCAGATGTCATGTAGCATTTTTAATACATGATCTCTAATTTGTCTATTCGCAAAATAACACAGTTTTGCCCACTATAACTCATTTTGTGCTGTGTGCATGATTGCAGAAATAGGGTAGATTGCAGAGATTAATCTACATATAATGATTTAAATATCAGACTAAGATTTCAATCAACTGGAGAAAACTGGAGAAGAAATACATAGTTGATATCGAGTTGTTGTAATATGTGTGGCTATTGGGTTGAAAACCAGTAGAGCTGGATTACTAACCTGCTACAAAGTTTTTGTGTGACTCTGAGTGAGCCATGGCATTTCTCATAAATACAGGAGCCAGAGGAGTGAGTTTCAAACTTTCACATCAGAAGTTGTTCAAACAAAATCTTACCAAAGTTGTTAATATATAAAACACATTTTAATGCATAAAATTTTCTTTAGTACATGTGAGACTAGGAGTTCTGTCTGTCTACTCGGTCTTTCTTTCTTCATACTATAGAGAGATTAAAACACACCTAAATTTCTAATCTTTATCCATAGAGTAAAGTAGGGATAAACTGAGGAGCAGAAAACTAAATGATATCTAAAGTACTTTATTTAATGTGACATAAGGAGATCTAATCGGAGGCAGACAAAGTCAGATTTAACAGAGGGAAAGCCCACGCTCACATTTACAGTGATGATTTGGAGTACAAATCAGGCCTGCTTCTTCCAAAACAGTCTTCAGGCCCCTACACATTCTAATTACCGACGTGTGGACTATTAGACAGCCATGATATCTCATTGATATATTTATTTTCAAATGCAGACTTACAGCTTTGCTGTAAACCTTTGATCTAAAAATTATTTCCAACTCCCATACACTATCAGAGTGAAGACCTGTCGGAACAGAGCCATGTTCTGTACTGAGAGCATTTTAGATAGTTTCCAAGGCAGACCTCCCTGAGGACAAGAAGAAGGCTCCAAGGATAAGCAGGAGGGAGAAAAGCAAAAGTGAACTACAAGTTCTTCATAGTTTAGTGAAGCTTTGGCCATGTGTGTGTAATCAGTTCAGTTTGTCGAAACTCTTACAGAAGACCACTGTTACAGAGAAACGTTAAGCTCAAAATAAGCATACTACATTTTATATAGGATTTGCAAGTTACATTAGAGAAAAAATATGACATATATTCCTTTTAAGTTATCATCTTGTTCCTATCTGTTCCTTCAGTATGAGCACTTTATTTCCTGAGTAATTTGTTTTTCTCTTCTGTGCTTGTATGTCAATTTAGATAATGTGGACATGACTTCTCATACTGGGAGAGCCATTACCAATTCCTGGTCATTCTTGTTTGTTTTGCATGCTTTGTCCATTTCCCACAGAAAGACAGTAACATCTAAATCATTCATTAATTTTAACTGCAAACTACATCCATGCTTTAAATGAAACTTTCTGTGTTTGGATCTGATTTTATCATTAGGAGGACTAAAGCAGGTAGGGGAGTTTCTTGCTAATAGCTTGTAAAGCTAAAATGTATTTGTGCAAAATGATCTCAGAGTCAGGGTGTATCTTAAGATTAAGATTGTTATTATCTGTCCTAAGCCATAAACAAGAACATTGGTAGTTAACTTACCAGGAACAGAACAAATGGCTGGTCAACATCACCCTGATTTTGGACATTTAATGCTTGGTACATCCTGTTTGTTGAACAGAGGGACCACTTAACTCTAAAAGCTGTTTTCAGGGTCAAATTTGTTTTAAACTTTCAGACATAAAAAACTGCTGGTCACAAATGCTTTTAGAACAACGGGATTCTAAGGTGAGTATGGTAAGATTTGGGCACTAGGCAACCAGAATGTTGAACCCAGTATGAAGAGTTCCTGCATGTTGGTCATTAGAGAAACTTTGCCTCCATCTGACTAAACATATATGAGCAATATGTTGTAATAGGAATACACTTCAATGATATCATTTAGCATACTTAATAATAAATTCAATAATAACCATTATTATTACAGTTACAATGATTAAATATCATGGGATTATTTCTACCTACTGGGAAAATGGAAATAGCAACATTTAAACATAAGAAACCAAGTAACTTGTGTTAGAGAGGACATTTCAGAATAATATTTTACTAAAGCAAAGGCATTAATTTTTAATGCAAAAGTCAGGTAAGTAATAAAGTTCTCAAGGAAGTTAAGATCTTGAGATGTATTTTAATATCAAAATATTTGGGTACTGTCATAGTTTTGTAATGTTATTAAAATATCTACATACCATAGTCATCTACTTAAAATGTAAAGTTTAATGTAAAGAATATCCATATGCTATAGTCATCTATTTAAAATATGAAGGTTAATGAATAAAACATGTCCAATATTGTCCAAATATCTCCACCAGGAAAAATTAAAATATTCTTCCCACACCAAAAGAAGATCCATGTATGCTATAGCATGACATGTGCTTTATTATGTAGCCCAATAATATTCCATTGTCATGATCTAGTATATTCTACTTATCCACTCAAAATTGATGGCAATCTTGACTAAATTTCTTTTATCTTTTGTTAATAATATTGACATGGACAGTGATCCTTATATTTTCATGGACAGTTTTTCTATTTTCTCAGTTACATAGCTAGATATGTGCTAACTGGACCATTTGGTAACTCTGTAGACATTTTTAAAATCAATAAATTTTTTATTATGTTTTACTTTTTTACTTTTTAATTTTTATTTATTCAATTTACATCCCGCTCACTGCCACCCTCCTGGTTTCCCCCTCCCACAATTCTTTATCCCCATATCTTCCTACCCTTCTCCTCTGAGAGGTGGAGGCTGCATCTGGGTATCTCCCCACCCTGGCACATCAAGTCTCCGCGGAGCTAAGTGCATCCTTTCTCACTGAGGCCAGACAAGATGGCAGCAGAGAGAAACTTAAATCAATCCCACAAAAATCAGGGACAAGATAGGGCTGCCCACTCTGTCCCTACCTATTCAATATAGTACTTGGAGTTCTAGCTAGAGCAATTAGAAAACAAAAGGAGATCAAGAGGATACAAACTGGCAAAGTAGAAGTCAAGGCATCACTATTTGCAGATGATATAGTGTACATAAGTGAACCCAACATTTCTACCAGACTGGATGGATGAAACTAAATCCTTTACTCTCACTATTCTAAATGTATCAAGAACCTCAGCACAAGACCTGAAACTCTGAATCTATTACAGGAGAAAGTAGGAGCTATGCTTGACCTCATTGGAACAGGAAGTGACTCTCTGACCAGAAGCTTGAGAGCATAGGCATTAAGACCAATTAATCAATAGTTAGTTAATTAACAGAACCTCATGGAGCTATACAATAAACAACACCATCACTGAGGCAGCCTACAGAATGTGGGGGAAATTTTACTAGTTATACATCTGATACATGTTAGTTAGGTTAATGTCTACAATGAATAAGAAGATCTAAAATAAGAAAACAAACAACCTAAGGGAGAACATGAGTTGTAGAACTAAACGGTTATCAAAAAGCAAAATACAAATGACTGAGAAAGATTTTTTAAATGTTTAAAATCTTTAGCTGTAAGGGAAATGAAAGTTAAAACTAGTTTGAGATCTCATCGGGTCCTAGTCAGAATGGCTAAGATAAAATAAAAGAACAAGAAAATGACAGCTGATGCTGGCATGAGTATGATATGAATGGGACGTTGATTCACTGCTGGTGAGAGTACAAACTTGTAAAGCACTGTGGGAACCAGCATGTTTATTCTTCAAAAATCTATTAATAGATCAACCACAGGATCCAGTTATACCATTCTTAGTCCTATGTTCATAGGACTCCATATTCTACGGCAGAGATACTTGCTCATCTATACTCATGCTCCTCTTTCCATATCTTAGTTAGGGTTTCCATTACTGTGAAGAGACACATGACCAAGCAACTCTTTTATTTTTTTTTATTTTTTTTTTTATACTTTATTTACATTTCCAATGTTTCCCCTTTCTAGATCTCCTCTTTGGAAACCACCTATCCCCTCCTACTCCTCCAATTCTATGGGGGAATTCCACCTCCCACCCACCTGCCCACCCACTCCCATATTCCCACCTTGACATTCCCCTTTACTGGGGCCTCTCATCTCCCTGATGGCCAACAAGGCCCTCCTCTGCCACATATGTGGTCTGAACCATGGGTCCCTCCATGTGTATTCTTTGGTTGGTGGTCCAGCCTCCAGGAGGACTGAGGAGGGGTCAGGCCAGTTGACATTGTTGCTCTCTCCATGGGGCTGCAGACTCCCTCAGATCCTTCAGTCCTTTCTCCAACTCCTCCATCTGGGACCTCACTCTCAGTCCAGCAGTTACTGTAAAGTGAAACTTGGGCATTCTGAACTTTTGGGCTAATATCCACTTATCAGTGTTCACATACCATGTTCATTCTTTTGTGACTGAGTTACCTCACTCAGGATGTTATTTTCAAGTTCCATCCATTTGCCTGCAAATTTCATTAAGTCATTGTTTTTAATAGCTGAGTAGTACTCCATTGTGTAAATGTACCACATTTTCTGTATCCATTCCTCTGATGAGGGACATCTGGGTTGTTTCCAGCTTCTGGCTATTATAAATATGGCTGCTATGAACATAGTGGAGCATGTGTCTTTATTACATGT
>JAPYYD010003335.1:0-14267 GCA_028551405.1 Uromys caudimaculatus
TCCTTATCTTTTTTGATGACTTTTGGGTCAAAGTCGATTTTATCCGATATTAGAATGGCTACTCCAGCCTGTTTTTTGGGGCCATTTGCCTGGAAACATGTTTTCCAGTCCTTTACTCTGAGGTAGTGTTTGTCTTTATCCAGGAGGTGTGTTTCCTGAATGCAGCAAAATGCTGGGTCCTCTTTATGGATCCAGTCTGTCAGTCTATGTCTTTTTATTGGGGAATTGAGTTCATTGATGTTAAGAGATATTTAGGAATAGTGATTGTTGGTTCCTATTATTTTCGGTGTTACTTTTAGGTTTGTGTGGCTATCTTCTTTTCAGTTTGTTGAAAGACTACTTTCTTGTGTTTTCTTGGGTATGGTTTCCCTCCTTGAGTTGATGTTTACCATCCATTATCCTTTGTAGGGCTGGGTTTGTGGAAACATATTGTGTAAATTTGGTTTTGTCATAGAATATTTTGATTTCATTGAGAGTTTTTTTGTTAATTGAGAGTTTTGCTGGGTATAAGCAGCCTGTGCTGGCAGTTGTGTTCTCTTAGGGTCCGTATGAGATCTGCCCAGGATCTTCTAGCTTTCATAGTCTCTGGTGAGAAGTCTGGTGTAACTCTGATAGGTCTGCCTTTATATGCTACTTGACCTTTTTCCCTTACTGCTTTTATTATTCTTCCCTTGTTTTGTGTATTTGGTGTTTTCACTATAATGTGACGGGGCCAATTTCTTTTCTGGTCCAATCTATTTGGAGTTCTGTAAGCTTCTTTTATATTTATGTTCATCTCTTTCTTTAATTAGGGACCTTTTCTTCTATGATTTTGTTGAAGATATTTACTGGTCCTTTAAGTTGGGAATCTTCACTCTCTTCGATACCTATTATCCTTAGGTTCTGTCTTCTCATCGTGTCCTGGATTTCATGGATGTTTTGGGTTAGGAGCTTTTTGCATTTTGTATGTTCTTTTACTGTTGTGTCAATGTTGTCTATGGTATCTTCTGCTCCTGAGATTCCCTCTTCTATCTCTTGTATTCTGTTGGTTATGCTTGCATCTATGACTCCTGATCTCTTTCCTCGGTTTTCTAACACCAGGTTTGTCTCTTTTGTGATTTCTTTATTGTTTCTATTTCTATTTTTAGCTCCTGGATAGTTTTATTCATTTCCTTTGTCTGTTTGATTGTGTTCTCCTGTAATTCTTTAATGGATTTTTGTGTTGCCTCTTTAAGGGCTTCTAGTTCTTTACCTCTGTTCTCTCGAGTTTCTTTAAGGGTGTTAATTTCTTTCTTAAAGTCTTCTATCATCATCATGAGAACTGATTTTTAATCTGAGTCTTGCTTTTCTGGTGTGTTGGGGTATCCAGGGCTTGCTGTGGTGGGAGAGCTGGGTTCTGATGTTGCCAAGTGGCCTTGGTTTCTGTTCCTTATGTTCTTGCCCTTGCCTTTTGCCATCTTGTTAACTCTGATGTTAGCTGATCTTACTCAGTCTGGCTGTGGCTTGTCCCTCCTGCAGGCCTCTGAATCAATATTCCTTGAAGACCAGCTCTCTCCGAGAAGTGTTTGGGTTTGGAGTGCTGAGGCACAGAGTCAGCTCTGGGGTGTAGACAGAAACCAGAAGGATCTTGTTCCCAGGTGTCCCTTGGTCCCTGTGTCCTGATGGCTCTACAAGGGTCCCTCTTGACCAGTGAGTTTGAACAGAAGTGGTGGTTTTGCCTATGCTCGAAGGTGTGTCAGCACTCCTGGGATACCAGCTCTCTCCTGGAGCCCTGTGGCCCAGGCTGAGGTCCCCAGGTCCCGGTGAGCAGTGGTGTTCCTCTTATCCCCACTCACAGCTTTTCCATGCTCCTGGGGGGGTAGCTTTCTCCTGGTGCTAATTGGCTATGGAGCCCTGTGGCCCAAGCTGAGGTCCTCAGCCACAAATGGAAACCAGAAGTTTCCTGTCCCTCAGTCTCTGTGGCCCGTGGTTTCTGGGCAGGTCCTGGGGAGCAGTGGTGCTTGTCTTGTCCCCCCTCATGGCTTTTTCACGCTTCTGGGAGAGTAACTTTCTCCCGGTGCTGCTTGGCTATGGAACCCTGGTGGCCTGGGCAGAGTTCTCCTGTCACAGATGGGAACCGGAAGGTTCCTATGCCCGACTACCTCAGTCCCTGTGTCCCGCAGATTCTGGGCAGGTCCTTGTAAGCAGTGGTGCTCGTTTTAACCCCACTCACAACTTTTCCATGCTCCTGGAAGGGTAGCTTTTTCCCGGTGCTAATTGGCTATGGAGTCCTGTGGCCCAAGCTGAGGTCCGCAGCCACAGATGGAAACTGGAAGTTTCTTGTTCCTCAGTCTCTGTAGCCCGTGGGTTCCAGGCGGATCCCAGTGAGCAGTGGTGCTCGTCTTAACCCCACTCATGGCTTTTCCACACTCCTGGGAGGGTAGCTTTCTTCCGGCGCTAATTGGCTATGGAGCCCTTGGTGGCCTGGGCAGAGGTCTCCTGCCACAGATGGGACTGGCTTCTACTCTTTATCTAACTCTCTCTCTCTCTCTCTCTCTCTCTCTCTCTCTCTCTCTCTCTCTCTCTCTCTCTTTCTCTCTCTCAGGAAAGTCCAGCTATGCTATAGGATGTCACACATATCTGCATCTAGGTTAGCTGTGTGATCATGTATCTTTGGCCTACAAAATAGTTGTACTTCAAGATTGATATTAAATTCTGCCACTGAATTTTCAAATTAAGCATGGAGCTTCTCTGACTCAGCTGGTGACAGGAAGACACTGTGCCTTTGAATACTTCCAGAGTATTCTTTTTATCTGGGTAATGAATGAATCTCATCACTGTTGAAATTTTTTTCTGGAAGACATTTTGGGTCATTCAATTGCTGATTGGATATCTCTGATTTATGGTTAAAATCCTGAAGGGTAAACATGGAGACACACATGTCAACACAGTATTGACCCAGTAGTTAGTGTCATCCAAAGGTTTTGAGCCTTATAAAGAAAGCTCTGAAAACTGAAATGGGATTCCCATGAGGGGTGTCAAGCTCAAGCATGCTGTATGAAACGTGGTAGCATCTCAAAGAGAAGGACATAGAGGACATGAGTCAAGTGAATATATATATATTCACACACACACACAGACTCACACACACAGACTCACACATATGGAATTTTAGTTGATCAACTCTGGCTACAATTGTAGTGTCCACTAGACAAATGTACACATTTAACTTCTGATCATTAACATATGATCAAAAAGCTATACGGAGTTCAGTCAGCTGAGGCAGTCCCAGACTCCTCTCTTCTCTATGCTGGTTTTACAGCTCTGCTCAGTGATTAAGTGGAATGGGTCCATGATTTATTCTCTCATGTGTTTATGTGCACTCTTATTCTTTTCTGCTGAGAAAACAGAGTCAGTTTGTATTAGCTTCACACATACATGTTATAACCATTTCATTTTCACAGACGAAGAAATCGAACCTTACAATTGAGAAATTGGACAACTTCTTCAAGTTACTGCATTTGAACGTTTTGAAAGCACGCTCCAGGGAGCGTTAAGTCTTGTATCTGAGGCTAGGAGAGCCGTCTTCTGTTTCTTTCCCGTTATTACTCAAAACATTACACATTCAAAGCATAGCAGTCATTCTTGATTGGCCCCTTTATGTTTTCATATAATAAATATTTAAAATTCATCCATTTCCTGAAGTTAAGCAGCTATCATCTCTCACATGGATATTGATGAGAATATGAAAATGGTGTGTGCACGTGTATACATAATGCTGCTTATCACATCTTCCTACCATTTTTGTTTTGTTTAACAGGGTCTTACTATATAACTCAGGGTGGCTTTGAACTTGTGGTCATTCTGTGTCCATCTCCCACATGCTGGGATTGCAGCCATGTGCCACTCTGTGGCACCTAATCTTCCTTTTATTGAGTTACTATGTTTTATTCTCACATTTACTCCTTGAGGTAAGTACCAGTGTATGTCTCATTTAACAACACACACATTCTTAGGAAGAGGAGATAACAACATTCTAATGGTCTTCTTACTTTTTCTTTCTCTACTTCACTTTCTACAGCACAACTAGAGCACTCTCTCTCTCTCTAATTGCACCAGGAGAGTTAAGATAATCTCTTTCTTGCGTTTCTCTGCCAAAACATAGTATGAGCCCTTTTCAATGGGACCTTCCCATTGTGATAGCAAATGAATAATGAAAATTGGGTACCATTCTTGGTTTGGGAAGGGTTCTTTTGGATCAATGCTTTTCTGGTACCTTTGGCAATCTGTATATACCAAAGTTGGCTGCCATAATAGCTCTGTTAATGCTATGAGAGGTGGGCTCTATTTTTTCTCTTGAATCAGGGTAGGCTAATCACCATGACTATTGTGATATTATCTAGATGATAAAAAGTAATGCAGCTTTTGCATAGATCCTTAAAATAATTGCTCTAGGTTTCTAAATCACCAAACACCTCAAGACCCATGTGGTACAAGAGGAAAATGGAATGAATTACTTTATTAGTGTTGTTATGACCTATATATCTGCTTAGAGACAACTGAAAGGAGGAAAGCTTGTTTTGGTTCCTCAGCATAGACCGATTTCACTCTATTATGAAGGGGAAAGCACAGTGTGAAGTGAGAGCTTGTGGTAAAGAATTACTGTTTACATCATGGCTGATGAGGAGGCAGAGAACAATCAGAGCTAAAGGTAGGGCACCAGCCCTTAAAGGCCTGTCCCAGTGACTTATTTCCTCAAGGCTGGCTTGATCTCATACTTCCATTATCTCCTCTAAGCAGTGCTACCAGCCAGGGAATAGCTCAAAACATGAGACTGTGGGGGATGTTTTAATTTAAACTGTGACAAAACTCAACTTAGTCCAGGGAAGGAAGCCATATGCAGAAGCCCAGAGACTATATCTGAAGACAGATTCCCAACTAACGCCTACTATTAATTCCTAACACTTCCACTCCAGCCATCACCTAACTGTAACCTCCAGAGATAAGACCAGAATCAGACAGCTAGAGACTTCCTAAATAATGGTCTAGCTACTCACGTCAATTGAAATCAAATCATCATTGCTGTCTTAAGGACATGGTGGGATGGTCTGTTACGCAAGAGAACCCTGTTAGAACCCCGTGGGCCTTATAGCTACATACATTAGAGTGACCTTTGACAATTTCATCCCTGGCTTGTGCTAGAGAAGGGGAGTTCTCCATTCTCACAGATTTCCATGCTCATGGGCTGTGTTGCCTATAAATTACTGAGCTATTAGTTTGATCTTGCCATTTGAGAAGGAATGTAGCTGGTGTAGTTTTACACACTTGAATTTTGCTTCTTTCTGAGCTCTCAGCAATATGGAAGTACCATAGCAAAATCCATGTTTTATGGATTTATACTTGTGTTGATTTTTTTTTTCTGTGACAAATTCGAAAAGTCAATTTCAAGGAGAGAACTACTTCGGCTTTGTTTCACAGGTGATAACAATGGTCTCTGTTTCTGCTGCTTCTGGGTCTATATGTAGTCAGGTAGTACATCCTGGTAGAAGGAGCTGGGAGAGGAGAGCTGCTGATTATCTCACAACAGCCTGGAAGCAAAGAGAGTGAATGAGGAGCCAGTAATAAAATTAGTAACTTGTTCAAGAGCACACCTCCAGTGGCCTACTTCCTCCAAATAGGTCCCACTTCCAGAAGTTTCCATTTTCTCTTAATAATGCTTCCTTCCAATGGATTAATCTATTGCTAAAGTCAGAATACTCATAATCCAAGCATTTTCTCATAGTGCTGTGGACTAGAACTTCAACACTTGAATTTGTGGGGGCTACAACTCACAGCCAAACTTAACAATGGCCATGTTGGCTGCCTCCTGGCTCTATGAGGTACCTGTGTAGTGAGCTACCCAAGAATAGACAGACTTCAAGGAATAGAAGTACTTTTGTTGGATAGGTTACAAATATACTCTGTACCCTTTCCAACTTTTTGATAAATATAGAAGTATGAAGGTATACCCTTCATGTTTAGAGAATTTCTCATGGCATATACACTATGGTGAGCCAACCACACTGTATGAGAACTCAAAGAATTTTGGGCCCCCACTGCTGTTTTTCTTGTAGATTTGGCTAAATAAACCCCACTTTAGGGCATGAACTGTGTTACTCTTGCACTTTATGTGAATGTTCACATATGTTACAAGATGGAGTCTAACTGCTGAAAAACTCCAATAACCCAAATGGGTTAAAAGTAACAGAATGGAGGTCCCTTTCCTTGTTAGCTATGAAATATTGCAGCAAAAATAACTCCCTGGGAGCTGATCTCATCACTTAATGTTTCAACTTTAGAGCTTCACCTTCTTAAGTTGTTTTGAGACTTGCTATAAGCAAGACTTGCACTAAGTACTGGTTATATGAAATTGAATGTAAAGGAATTGTCAAGAGGAAATAAAGAGAAGCCAGCCTCTACAAATCAGGATCATCCTAGAACAGGACAAGGCAACAGTATCTGTGTAGAAGACACATATAGGATGAAGTAGAGATATCAGGATGCCAGCATCGGGAAGATGCTGTGGTTGAGATCTGAAGATTAAGACAGAGGTTAATAGGTAAAAAGGGGGTAGGTGAGAGAAATGCAGGAAGAGCCATTGCTGGAAATGCTGGGGTGGGTGTTCTTCAAAAACTAGAGTTAGAAGATGGGGCCTGAGATGCTGGAGTCCAGAAGACTTGTGCAGAGCTATGCACTCTGGTTTGAGAGCAAGAAGAAACTGCTTATTGTTTTTAAGCATATTAGGACAAAATGAGATTCCTCTTTTAGGAATTTTACTTTGACTATGGTATAGAGAATAGATTGGGAGGTATATTAATTACTTTTCTGTTGCTGGAATAAAATACCATTACTCAGGCAGTTTATAGAAGGAAGAGTTTATTTGGACTTATTGTCTCAGATGGAGGGTCCATAATGGTGGTGGGGTGGTGGTGGTGGGGGAGGCATTACTGCAAGTGTCCAGAGCAGGAAGCTCAGAGATTACATTTTCAAATGCAAGTAGGAAGCAGAGCAATCAAATGAGAAGTAGGGTGAAGCATTCCACTCTCAAAGCCCACACCCAGTGAGTTCCTTCTTCCAACATGGCTGTGACTCCTCATGACTTCCCCTAAACATCTACCACATGGGAGGAAGTGTCCAAATGATTGATTCTATGAAGTACATTTCTCATTCAAATCACCACAGAAGGACTTACTGTGGTCATTCCAATGAGGGATGCTGCGGGCCTAAAAAAGGAAAGTGGCATCAGTAACAGAAAATATTAACACATTAACTCTATCTACCCCACCTCCTATTATAGATATGAGTAGGTCAGGTCTGCCTGAAAGGAAATCACTGCATTCTCATGTCCTGTAGCTTCTGATTTAGTTTGGAAAACAGCCAGAGAAGAGAGAGAATAAGGATATTACATTGGAGCTATTTACTATTTTTGTTACATTCCTGTGGAGTTCCTGGAATGATTCTCAAATATGTAAAAATGTGGGAATGATAGGTTCATAAGGTTTGCCAGTTTCTGTGGCATCAATACCCTTCCAGTGGCTATTTCCAGGTACCCATGGGATGCCATTTAAAATGGAGTTGGGAAGAGATGTACCATGTGCTGTCTCTAGCTCCAGCACACATTGCCCATTCTCTTCTCTCAAATATTGATATTTCCTCTCTTCCGAGTCATTCTGTCTTGTCTTTAACAGATTGTTTTGAACTCCAGGACCCTGTTCTGTCTCCTATTATTTTCCTTCCTATACATATAACATTGTAAATTGTCTCTCTACTCAGTTTTACTCAAGACTATGCAATTTGAGAAACCATCTGTTGCCTAAAGTGATCTTAATGGTTTCTCCAAATTATATGTTATGTTAAAGTTAGTTATTTAGAAAGCTTTTTCTTGGTATATGGTAAATACTTAGATTTATTAATTAATATTTATACAACATGGAGTCAATGAATGCAATGAGAAGGGAAATGACTAGTCCTCACTAGACAGGAACTCTGTACTAGATGATTCTAAAAGTACTCTTTCACCCTGCTAAGTCAGATAAATTTCATGGACTATCACTCTCATTTTATAGACAAAGGATTGAATCCTAAAATGATTAAGCAACTTTAATTCATGGTTACCAGTTGGGAAGAGGCCAGATTAAGATTTGAATTCACATTTCTGGCCCTATAAACCTATTCTTTTTTCCACTAATTCATCAACTTATTTTTAGTGAATGATTGAGCATTTTAGTCAATCCAGGAAGTAGATTGCCCTTGAGATACCTAATTTGAGGAGATGCTCCTTTGGGCAAAATTTCCATCATCTGGTATTGGATTATTTGATATAAGCTTTCTATTTGTTAGTATTCCTATAACATGAGGCAACTGATATGTTAGTTATAAATATTACATATTTTAGAAATTAGTGTCTTAACACATTCATACCTCACAGTGCTGAGCAACTTCTAACCTCTACAAGGGTTAAAAGAAGCTTAGGCCATTGTGAATGTTTCTCCAGTTCACTGACTACTAATGCTACTTCTTCTTTTTTGTATTTATATCCTATTTATTTCCTTCTCTAGTCTTAATGCTTTTTCTAACACTTCAAGTGGCATATTGAATTGAACTATATAGAATGGAGATCCTTGTCTTGTTCCTGGTCTTGGTTTTGCTCTATTTATCATAATGTTGGCAATAGGTTTGTCATATATAGCCTTCATTATGCTGAGATAGATTCCTTCCACTCCTAGAATCTTCAGGGCATTTATCATGAAGGGATGTGAGATTTTGTCAAAGGCCTTGTATTTGGTTTCTGTTGCTGTAATAAAACACTTGCAAAAAACCCTCAGAGAAAAAAGGTTTAATTCACTGGAGAGATTAGACTATTATCCAGGAAGGCAGATCAGGAGCTCAAGCAGTAACTTGGACGAATGAAGTAGATACCATGGAGGACACTGTTTACTGGTTTGTTCTGTCTGACTTGCTCAGCTACCTAAGAATGACATGGTCCACAGTGGGCTGGACTCTCCTACATCAATTATCAATTAAGGAAATGCCTCACAGACATGGTCTAATCTCATCTAAACAAATCCTCAGTTGAGGGTCCTTCTTCCCTAGTAACTCTGGGTTGCATTAAGTTGACAACTGAAGTTAAGTATGGCAGGCCTTCTTTTTGCATCTGTTACATGATCATGTGATTTCTGTCCTTGAGTCTGTTGATACATTACATTGCATTACATCTCTCCATTTGTTTATGCTGAATTACCTCAGAATGAAGCCAGCGTGACCCTGGTGAACAATCATTTTGATGTATTCTTGAATGTGGCTCCCCAATATTTTATTGAAAAAACTTTGCATATAAGAAAGCTTAGTCTATAATTTTCTTTCTGGCTCTCGTTATGTGTTTCTATGGTTTTGGTACAAGGATAATGCTGGCTTCACTAAGAAGGGTTTGGAAGTGTGGGGCCTCACCTTTTCCTGAGGATTTATATGCACTTAGTGGTTGCTGTGGACAGGAGAGGCATTTTCTTTGGTGATATCACTACTGTGAAAGCATCCATGTTCTTATGAACAACCCCTCACTCATGCCCCTGTAGACAACAGAACTCAGTGGTTTTTTAAAAAAGCTTGAAAGTAGGAGGGAGATTCGTTAGGAAGAGGAAGGCAATTAGCAGCAGTGGGAGTAGATAATAGACAGAAATGAGGGGGGCAGGTATAATCAAAATACATTATATCCGGGCATGTGTATCTCATAGAGAAATCTGTTACTTTGTAAACTAATAAATTTTTCAAATAAATAATAAAAGTAACACTTGGGATTCAAAGATGATGATAATGGGTTCTCTATGGTTAAATTAAATGACAAGGATAACTGCTAATCTGATTGGCTATAGGAGAAATTTTATCAAAGGAACTACTTCAAGCATATCAATATTTTAAATTTTGTGCTCTAGACTTTCCAAAGGATGCTGGTGACCCAAGTCACCACTTGGAAGGAACCTAAGACAACTGAAGGTGCTTTAAGGGAACATCTGTGATGTAGTTCTTCCTCCTTAAAAGGCCTTAAAGCAAATGATATTTTGTTGGGATAGATAACAGGATTCTTTGATTGAAAACCTGAAGGCTTTGCTTTGATGATTTAAGGAGCCAGGAAAGAGGCAGAGCAGTCAGATGCAGCTGTTATAAACCTGAGTTAGGAGACCTAGCTCTGGCCTCACTGCTTTCTTCATTTGATAATTACAGTGTCTGCACACCTGTCTTCTTTCCAGTGAACTGAACAGCTGGATTTGTTGAAAATAAGTTCCTCTCCTCACTTTTAACACTTTTTAGAAATGCTCCCGAATTTTCTTTCTTCTTAGCAACACCATTGGAGTTAGTCAACATTTGCTGTTGTCTAGAACTCAAACATCTCCAAAAGGCCCATATGTTCAACCCTAGCTTGGCCTCAGTGGGAAGATAGGGAGACTTTAGTGGGGTGGAGCCTAGTGAGAGCTCTACATGTCAATGGTGGGAGAGCATGACCTGAAGGAGACAGTGTGACCCAGGTTCCCTCCTACCTGCTTCTCTTGATTCCCGTGATATAACTTCACAAGCCTAAAACAATCAATTATAACATCAAAACTGTGAGCCAAATTAATCTTTTCCTTTATAAGATGATTGTTTCAGGTGTTTGTTATAGTAAGAGAAAGCTATTTGGCATACTATTAATGACCCACTATGTCTTTTAATTCCAACTTTATTTGCTTATTTTCCTTTATAGAAATAACTTTTTATTTGTTGTGATTCTTTTAAAACTTCAAACATACTCTACTATCTACCTGCCTATCATCAATCTATCTCTTTATCATCTATCATTTATCATCTCCCTTACTAAAGAGAAAATATGCCCCATATCTATATAAGTGTACAAAAATAAATGACTAGCTTGAATGTCCTTAACTTTATACTACTTTATATATACTCTGTGTGTATATGTGTTCATATTTTATATACATCAGCAGTGCACATATCTATACATCTGTAAACACATATATATTCAGTGGTATTTTGATAAATGCTTACCAGAAAACTCTCCTGGAAAAGAAAAGCAGTCATTTGTAACATTTGCCAATTTCTGTGGGGTAACTGTCCTCAGCAGGGCTGTAAATTAAGCCACTGAACACTGAGCCAACAAAAGATTCACAAAATCCACTCTTGCAAGCCAGTACTAGCTGGTTCCAGCACACTACTGAATATAGGCAGCCTGCTGGGTCCTTACTTCATGCTAAAATACTCATTGTACATTGAGTATTAAACAGCAAACACAAAACCAAGAACAGTAAGCATATATTTTCTATTTCATTTGTGTTTATGATACTGACCTTCAGTTATTTTAATGAACAACTCCCGCCCCCATACACAAGCATATGTATGCACACATATACTATTATTATCTAAATTCCGTTAATGTTTTCATGCCTGACATAATTATTTATAAGTAAAAGGTATTGAGATGCAGTGTAAATGAACTGTTTTTTATTAAGCTATCTGTCCATTCGAACACAAATTAAGGAGGTTTGCTCAAATATCTGTCTGCTTTCAAGGTCCTTCACTTTTAAGCCTTTTTTTCACAAGTGTGTCTCTGTTTGTACTCACTATGTTTATGACTAATTATTTATCAAAGGCGTTCAGGCTGGAAAAATCCCCAAATTGTTAAATCACCAAGTTTGGAAATGATGTAAATTTGATAAACTCAAAAATTCCCAAAGCTGCACATAGTAATTTGGTATTTAGTCAATCACAGAAAGGCTACAACACTCTAACTGTTGACTGAATGATGTGTCTCAAACGCAGAGTGTAATTAACACAGACAGAAGCTTACTGCCAACAACAGTTTGAAACAATTTTAGTTCTCTATTTCCTGCCAACTTTGATATATAAAGAACCCTTCATTGCATGATTGAGGAAATTTGTTTTTGCATGGGGAATTCAGCTTGTCCCTCTAGCAACTCCAGAATAGTGACTCTCACAGTGTAGAAACTTAATGGGTATTTGTTGGACTGAAGCAGATCCACAGTTTTGAAAATTGGTCCTCAGACACCACAATTGTGGTAAATAAATTCTCATTGAATTTCATGAACCAGTGATAATATGTTCTCTGTACCCTTCTGTGGTAAGCAAGCTGCTGATAGTCCAGTGAGCATTTTCTAAGGGAGAAAACACTCCTCTTATTTAATCAATCAAAGCAAAACTTTCACAAAAAATTCTTACTGGGAATTTGAAGTACTCGCTGAATGACCATATATACAAGGACAAATATTCAAACCAAATTGCCTATAAGCAGGTTATCTGCTACAAATGAAAGATGTTTTTGTCTTGATATTTTACTGAGTCTTGAAAAACAATGCATTGCTGTATAAGATGGAAGGTGTGTGTGTGTGTGTGTGTATGCATGTGCACATATGTATAAATATCAAACATTTACAATGTGTGTCATTTATCCACTGCGATACAATCAACTGCCATTTGTAGTTCTTGCTTGTCTTCGGGCTACAATTTGGTCACAAACTCCCCTGTTGCTCACGTTCACTTCTGTGGCTTTGTCCTTGTGGGTTTGTTATGTTGAATACTTGCAGTTAGTTAAAGCAGACAGCTTCCTCCTGCCGCTGTATCACACAAGCTGCTCCTTCTGCGTGGTGTCAGCTTCTTTTCACCTCAATCTCGGCTTGATTTCCAACTCTAACTCATTCTCCTAAGCTCATACCATGGCCGTTCTTTAGAATGGCACAGCAGCTCTGCATTGTGTACCCATCTTGTAGGGTGTGTGGCTTCCGATAATACATACATACACCAGTGTATTATAATTCACATTGAACTGGAGATTTTTTTCATCCTCTTGTCTGTCTCCTCTATAGACTTTAATTTTTAACACCCTTGTATTTCTATGGCTTAGCACAGTACTTAGCAAAAGGTGGCTAGGTCATAATTTTTAGTACTTCAATTCACCACAAAAATGACCAGAATTAGTGAAAAATGACTTATTAGTTAATGATCCAGTTATTCAATCTTGACCTTTTTTTATTAGTTAAGATCTTTGTTGCAACAGAAATATGACTCAGATTCACATTAGGGAAAGCAGTTGTTTATCAGGGCTAATATCTGAGGGTTTGAGGGGGGAAGATGCCAACTATTTCATTGAGGTCTTTAGATGGTGTTGTCTCTTCCCCTCATGTCTGTTTCTCTTTTTCCCTCTGAATGTCTTCATTCAGGAAAAACTATCTTATGATTGGGAAAGAATGTTCTGGTAGCTGTATGCTTATATAATTCAGCATAGCTCACACTCTCAGGATAGCAATCATTTTGTAGCGATCCACTTGTGACTACACCTGGCAATGCTTTGGTTCAATACTCAGCCCTTGGACCATTAACTGAACCCGGAGTGATAATGACATTCTGATTGGTTAGTAAATGCTATATTTATCATAAGCATGCTTTGTTTTACTTTAGGACTCTATAATACACTCTGTGTTTGTCTTACACACTCTTTTGCTGTGATTCTAGAATTAGGTATTTCTCCAAAAAGCCTCAGTTCTTTCATTTCCTGAGGTGTCACTCAGTGGGATGGTTTTTATTATTTAAAAATATTATTTTCATTCAATGTAGTTTAATCATATCGGTTTCCCTCTCCCAACTCCTCTGAGATCCTACCCACCTCCCTGTCCACCCAAATATAGTGTTAATTCTATCTCTATCTCTTAAAAAAAACCAATGAAAACTCCAAAACAAAACAAAACATAGATGGAAAAATTGAAAAAAATGAGTAAAAACCACTAATACAAACAGCAACAACAAAACCCCACACAAAACAAATCAAAACAAACAAAACATACACACAGTAAAAACATGGAGTCTATTTTTGTTGGTCAACTACTCCTAGACATGGTGTCTGCCCTGGAGTGTGATTGATATGCCCAGTGACACTCCAGTGCAAAAAACTGATTTTCCCTTTTCCAGTAGATATCAACTGCAAATAGCTTCTTGGTTAGGAAGAGGACTCTGTATTCACCTTGCCTTCTCTGTGCTGAAATTTTGTCTGATATGAACCTGTTCAGGTCTTGTGAGTTCATATGTGTATGACACGTGTATAATTTTTGTTGTGACAGAATGACAATTTTTTCTTTTTTATTTATTTATTTATTTTTAAAAATTTTTTTTGATACTTTATTTACCTTTCCAATGTTTCCCCTTTTCTGGGTCTTCTCTTTGGAAACCCCCTATCCCCTCCCCATCCCGGCCTCTATGAGGGAATTCCACCT
>JAPYYD010003336.1:0-14265 GCA_028551405.1 Uromys caudimaculatus
TATTTATAATAGCCAGAAGCTGGAAACAACCCAGATGTCCCTCATCAGAGGAATGGATACAGAAAATGTGGTACATTTACACAATGGAGTACTACTCAGCTATTAAAAACAATGACTTAATGAAATTTGCAGGCAAATGGATGGAACTTGAAAATATCATCCTGAGTGAGGTAACTCAGTCACAAAAGAACAAACATGGCATGTACTCGCTTATAAGTGGATATTAGCCCCAAAGTTCGGAATACCCAAGTCTCACTTTACAGTAACCGGTGGACTGAGAGTGAGGTCCCAGATGGAGGAGGGGGAGAAGGGACTGAAGGACCTGAGGGAGTTTGCAGCCCCATGGAGGAAGCAACAGTGTCGACTGGCCTGACCCCCCCCCCCCCAGTCCTCCTGGAGACTGGACCACCAACCAAAGAATACACATAGAGGGACCCATGGTTCGGACCACATATGTGGCAAAGGAGGGCCTTGTTGGCCATCAGGGGGAGGAGAGGCCCTTGGGCCTGAGGGTGTTAGAGGCCCCAGTAAAGGGGAATGTCAAGGTGGGAATACAGGAGTGGGTGGGCGAGTGGGTGGGAGGTGGAATTCCCTCATAGAGGCGGGGAACGGGGAGGGGATAGGGGGTTTCCAAAGAGGAGACCTAGAAAGGGGGAAACATTGGAAATGTAAATAAAGTATCAAAAAATAAAAATTAAAAAAAAAACTGAAAAAAAAGAAAACACAATCTTTTTAATAGTCTTAGAATATAAGTTACCATGAGCCTTTTTTTTTCATACTAAAACCCGTGGTATAAATTGAACAACCCAGCCCAAATCCAAAATACTCTGAAAACGTCTGAGCATTTTCAATGCTCAGTCCAAAAATCTACACAAACATTCCAAAAATCTGAAGAGCTCTGAAATCTGAAAGACAAATGATGCCAAGCATTTTAACAAGAGAGTCCCCTCCCAGAACACCCATTTGGAAAGGCTCAGGAAAACAAAACGTTAACAGTGCACTTGCGTCATGGCCGAGGAGATAAGGCATGCCCAGAATCTAAAAGGTACAAAGGCAATTCTAATACTCAAGTCTCCTCACTATGTGTGACTCTCGCATACCTGACCCTATCCTTAAACCAACTACCTGTTAAGAGTTCCCAGAGAATAGCAAACCACTGATACAACATAAATCAATATATTTCACCAAAGGGCAGTCCAGCAGCATGTGGCGACATTTTAAATTCATGAAAGCTGTGACCCGCAAACACTACTCACAGGAATCCACAAAAAGGAGCTGTTTACCAAGCAACTCAGTGAGCAACTAGGGATGACTTACGTCAAAGAACAGAGTCCAGCCCAACAGAGCATGGTGGAGTCATTTAAAAACTAAGGGCGTATGGTACAGAAAGGCATTTTTTCACACATTAGGAGTCGCAGAAAACAATCCGTTAAAGTACCTGGGTGTCAGCACTTCTATAAACCCACAAAACCTTCCAGAAAAAAAAAAAAAAAAAAGAAATGTTATATGTATGTTTTCAGTTGTTACACAATGACTTAGGATAAACAAAAACACCCAAGTCTACACTCAATATAGAATATGAATATTGACTATGTCAGAAACTATCAGAGGGAGTAGAGAGTACCTCCAAATAGTGATTTCCTTAGAACAGACTTACAGGAAATAGAAACATTGATTAGTTTCCTCAAAGTACTTCTATCTAGCCACAGCCTGGTTTCAAAATATACAGCAAGTTTGGCTGGAGTGGGTGATGGGCTGGATAGTAGACAGAAAGAGAAAGACTGATCACAGACAACTGGAGCTATCACTTACCAGCTTGGCTGTTTGTGCCAGTCACTGAGGTAAGACTCATCGGAGGAGAAGTCTATTGAAGTGAGAAGAGAAGACCCTACACATGCTTGCCTTGTGTGGTTTTAAGACACTGAAGAAGAGACATAAAGTTGGACATTACATGTACAGTTTTGAGGTCAGAGGACAAATCCAGATTGTTTAAGTCTTTGGGCTGTTGACTGTAACTGGTGGCTTTCTGATACTTTAGATATCTATTATATGAATATTATCTCAAACCTTAGTGACTTAAGTGATATCAGTGCTTAATCCCCCTGAGTTCTGTGGTATTATTTGGGATGATTTTGCCAGGTGATGCTGGTTTTGTGTCCTTTGTGGAGTTTGTAGCAGAAATGTCTTGAACTATGGTCAGGGGGTACCTATGAAGGGTCAGCTCTCAGGTGGCTCACAGGTCAGTGGGTTCAGGCTATTCGCAGGTGACTTGATCTCTCTACCTGGACTGCCTGGCAGGCTGCTTGAATGTCTCCAAGACTTGTGATCCAAAAGAGCGATCTGTACACCACCTGCTCTAAATCACCTGTCCCTTTGTCAAATCCTATTTGTTGTAAACAAAGTCACTAAGTCTAGCAATACTCAGAGTGTTGGGGACTCTACTGGCTTCTTTTCTAGCTGCTTGGACAACGCACTTGGCAAAAAGGTGAAGAAAAACAGGGCTTATTCTGACTCACAGTTTAAGAGTACACCGATCATGGCAGCAAGGGCTTGTGTTCACACTGTGCAAATTATCATGAAGGAGAGAACAGTGAATGCCTGTCCTCTGCTCGCTTTGTCCTTGTACCCAGTCTAGGGCTTACAGCTCCTGGAATGGCATCGTCTGCAATCAAGGCAATCAAGGTGTGTCTTCTCACATCAATGAATCTAATACCAATAATCCTTCCCAGGCCTACTCAGAGATTTGTTTCCAAGGTGATTCCAGATGCTGCCAAATTGACAAGATTAACCACTAGAGGCATGATGTTCCACCTTTGGCAGTCAGTTTTACTGAAGAATTTGTGGCCATATCTTATAACATCACCCCTGGGACAGGGAATATGGATGAGAAAAGAGAGCCTACAATAAGGCTAGCGAACTTTCCGGAAGACACCAGGGAACCTACAACTTCAGACTCTTCAGACCATATTGTCTCTGACACAATTGTTGTGGCATGGAAGCGGCCAGGGACAGTGTCTGGGTGTGATTTGGTTTGAACCAAGGCTGGTCCCTGGGCTAAGGGCAACACTTAGCGTGGAACATAACCAGGAGAGACAGCTATGTGCAATGGCTAAAGAGAAATGAACAGTCGGGCATCAGGAACAACAGCAGAACCTTCCCCACCGCTCAGCTCATTAACCTGAAATGGACAAGGCGCTTTGGGGTCTAACGACAAACCATTAAAGTCGAGTATCATATAAAACAACCTTGATAAGAAGTGTCGCCTCTGGATTGGGTCTTGATTTCCTGTAAAAATTGAAGCTCAGATTGGATTTGGAACTTAACAGAATTACTAGTAATGAATTGGAAGTTGAAACCAAAGCTGTCTGATTAGAAGCTTCTATTCTTTCCAGCTAACAATGAGCGTGTGTTCCATCTAGTGTGAAGAAACAGCTAAAGATGGTCAGACAGAATTTGAACCACTAATGTAGAGATGCCAGAGACTTCCGGCTTTGATCATAGGTTTTGAGAATGTGCTGAGAGTTACATGCCTGAAGTTGTACCTTATATTAAACATCTGACTGTGGTACATTGATTGCTTTGTGGTAGGTTGTAATGAAGCAAAGAAGACAGAACAAGAGGATGATGCCATAGTCTAGACAGGAAATGGTTAGAACTTGAAAGATGGAAATAAGAATTTATAAATAATACTCTGTAGAAAAGTCCAGCTGGACTTTAGAAATAGACCACAGAAAGAAGCAAAGATGAACCCTGAAGCTGAATTGAATTCATATAAAGAAGTCATAACAGCAATGTTCTTTGCAGGAATTAAGAACCTTATTTTAGACACACTGAATTTGGGATGCCAGCATGACTTCTCAGTGGAAGGGCATTAGAAAAAAAAAAAACCCACAGAAAGGTTCAAGGTTGCTGTGATGGTATTTTGCATAATAGATATCTACATTATGAGAAAGCCATCAGTTACCATCAACAGCCCAAGGACTCAAACATATATTGTATAAGTGTATAGATTTCATGGAGAGAAAGATGACCATGAACTATGAACACTAAGAATTAATTAACCAACTCCAGACATGTGAAGGGAGGGGAGATGGTAAGAGAGGCAGTCCTGAAGGTTAGACAAAAGCCGAGGCAGAGGAAATACCAGGACTTCCGAAGAGCTAGGTAAAGGGACTCGTTAGGTAGGGCTGTGGAGAAGCCATTTACATGGGCTTAGTTTCTACTGAACTAACATAATTTCTGGCTCATAAGAGCTAGGCAGATAGTTCTGTCTTCTGGCTAGACATTAAAATATCCTGAGAGGTTTTTGAAAAACATACTTTATTTGCATCTGTAGCCTCCACTGTCTTAGCTCCTCTTAAGCAGTGGTCCTCAACCTTCCAAATGCTGCAACCCTTTCATATAGTTCCTCATGCTGTGGTGACCCTCAACTATAAAATTATTTTGTTGCTACTTTCTCACTGTAATTTTGCTACTGTTATGAATTGTAATGTAAATATCTGATATGCCACCCCATGAAAGATTCATCAAATTCTCCCCCCCCCAAGCCCACAGGTTGGGAACCACTGCTCTGAATGATGGGAGCAAAGGGGAAGAGGTAAGGTACCAATACTGTTCTTTTGGCTTGTCAGACAACATGGACTCATCCATCCACTCTACACATACAGATCTCCAACAAAGACAGTCCTATAGCCAGCAAAGAAATGGGCACTTTTCAAATAGTAAGGCTTCGTGACTATAACCATTGTGAAGTTCAAAGACTCTATGATACAGCCTAGCATGTTGGTAGCTTGTTATAAACAGTCAGGTTTGGGGACAGATTGTTAGCAAAAGACTTAGTGTGGGTAATGAGCATAACAAATGCTCCAAGAGCCAAAAGTCACATCCTGAAGCCCGGGACGGAAAAATCAGAACGTGAAGGAAGGAGAAGGGGAAGGTGCCTCAGGTTCCCTGAAATGCCAGCCTTCTCCAGAAGGGCCTTGTGCCAATGGAAAGAAGCCTGAGCTGCTGGGGCCTGCTCTCTGAATCTGAGGCACAGTGAAGTCTTGAGATAATACAAGATCATCTGGTCTCACCCTCAGAACATAGAAATTGATTTGGAGCATGGCCTGAGAATTTTTTTTTTTTATCTTCCCAAATGATGCTAACATGCAGCCACGGCTGAGAATTGCTGCCACTGAAGGAAAGTACTAGGAAATAGGGAACCTTGTAAGAATACTGAGTGTTTTGAATATGTGTAGGTGTGGTATGGGTGTGTGGGCTGGGGGTGCATGGGTGGACGTGGGAAAAGGTGAGGCATCCTGACATTTCTGTGGAAGGATAAAACAGGAGTGGAACTCTGGGCTTTGACTCTTACTCCAATTCCCATTGCCCCAAGATGAATAATGTCCAACCTGCATCCTCGGTGACACTGAGCTCTGGTCCAGATGTCTTCACAGTGGAAAGGAGGGCAGTACAGCAGCTGTCACTCATGAGGGGCTGAGAAAAAACAAACAAACAAACAAACACCGCCACCACCCACCACTAAACACAAGCGAACTCAGTGATCTCGAGTCATCTGTCTATCGATTTTCTTTGTCGTTCAAATCCCCAGATTTGAAGGTTGAAAAACTTTTGAATAAAACTCTGACCAGAGCTGTTTTGTGAAGCAAGAGGTGATTAGCTTTGGCTTCTGATGTCTTTCCCAGAGAACCCTACACACTAAGTAAGACCTGTGACCTCGGTCTCCGAGCCTGCTCTAATTATGAAGACGTTGGCTCAAGTCTGTGCATTCCTGTGAGCACTGTCTAATGCTTTCAGAGGGTAATATAGTTAAGTCTCGGGAAGAGCAAAACAATGCAAAAGTCCCTGATTTAATACTTCTACCAGAAGAAGAATAGCTAGGATGACAAAATTAATTTAAATATAGCCTAGTAAAAGAGAAAAGATGCAAAGGGAAGAAAGCACTATGGATTTGAAATAAGAGTAAAAAGTATGAAAGTCAAACAGAAGTGTCCGTTCGGAGGCCTCCGCTCCAGGCTTGGAGATCTGTGCAGAAGAGGAGGTGGAAGGATAGTAAGACTCAAAAGTGCTGGGTGACTTCCGGAGGACAGAGTCTTCCAGATATAGTATCACAGAGCAAACACACCGTGACAGCCTGTGTGAGACAGACCTGCATAAGCTGAAGCCACAGAAGGTCCTAGCACTGAGAGGCAGACGTGGACATGGGGTCCCACCCCTAACCCAGAAACTATCTACAATTGATTCCTTCTTAAAAGGGGAGGTTAATTTTCTCCGGTGAAATCTCACTGGTGTATTAACCACACTCCAGTCAGGCCCCAGGAGCAGCAGCCATTGGCCAGCGCCAAATAAACTCGACGAATTCCATTATTCTTTCACGGGCTTTTGTTTTGTTTCAGTATTTTGTTTTGGTCTTCTTGACCTTTTGCTTGTTTATTTTCATTATTGGATTTCAGTGTGGGTTTTGTTTGTTTTCTAACGGTGAGTCCGTTGAGTACGGAGATGGGGGGTATATGGGAGGAGTCGAGGTGGGGGTATATGGGAGGAGTCGGAGGTGGGGGGGTATATGGGAGGAGTCGGATGGGGGTATATGGGAGGAGTCGGAGGTGGGGGGGTATATGGGAGGAGTCAGAGGTGAGGGTATATGTAGGAGTCCGAGGCGGGGGGTATATGGGAGGAGTCGGAGGTAGGGGGTATATGGGAGGAGTCGGAGGTGGGGTTACATGGGAGGAGTCAGAGGTGGGAGAATATATGGCAGGAGTTGGTGCAGGGGAAAGAGACATGATCAGCATATATTGAGTGGAAACTACCTGAAATAAGAGCAAAAATCAAAATTAAAATTTGGAAATTTTATAGGGCTAAATTATTTATATTAAATTTTATTCTGACTCTGTTGCAGTTTATTCTCTAGTAATCTACTGAAGGATGTTAATTTTGTTTTCTTTTGATTTGTTATTATCATTTCTGGCTGTTTTTCTTTTTTTCTCTCTAACTATAGCTTTACCAAAATTATTAAAAATAAGATCTGGCATGGGACATATAGATAGAGCCAGCTAATTGCAACCTGGAAATCAATGTAACAACTGTGTCACATGTTCGATGGCAGTATAAATAAGTCAAAAGACTAATGGCAAGAACTTCGGTCACACTAGAAAGAAAGTGATCTGATTCTGTTCAATGTCACTTCAAACATCGAAATACAACCTTTAATTACACTCAAGTTGTTTTTCAAAAATATGGAACACATTGAAAGATCAAGGGCACCATGGGTAAATTTATTGTCCCTGAAACACATTATGCCATTCTTTATGCAAGCCACTCCCTGCCTGAGCCCGGGTATTGTTGAGAAAAGTACATGTGTACAAACTATGCAGTAGCAAGATTCATCTCAATGGTTTTTGCCACCCAGTATCCGTCTTTATTAAATTTGCTTGAAAAAGGAAAAAAAAATCTCTGAACTCTAAGAAAATTTAAGTTTAAAAGCTTAAATCATTTTCCTCCCTCCTGAGCCTGCACATTTTAAAGTTGTTGTCACTCAGATCAAGGGTTGCAAATAGCAGGAAGAGCAGGGAGCTCCAACAGCATCCTACAAGATGATGTCACAGGCGTCATGATGGAGATGTCTGGATGCACACTTGGCTTGGGCTCCACATGCCTGTCTCTAGAACAGAATATTCTAGAGGGCAGCAGGTTGACAAAAAGTTATGTATTTAGTCCTTCCTCAGCTCTCAGAATTAAAACTAATTAGGCAAAATAAGAATTCTATAAGCAGCTTAAATCCAAATGGGAAATCTCTGCACAGTGGAAAGCTAGATCAGATGAATACAAAAGATTAAAGAGAAATAGTCCTGTCCTGTGGGATAAAAATGGCAAAACCAGAAGATTTTGCAGTTAAGCTGAAAGATGCAATAAGAATAAGAAGAGGATCAAGGCAAATGCCTATAAGCAGACTCCTGTCAAGAGAAGCACCCGTCAGAAGGCTGGCAATTGTAATACTAGGGGGTTAGAGACTTCCATTCACAAGGAGTGGAGGAAGGGTTTTCTACACTGTTGCATTTGAATACACACATTTTAATAATTTCGGTGTAGAAAAGCACTGGGTAAAAGAATAAAAAAAGAATTCCAGCATTACTATCCCTGTGGGTATTTAATCCTATACAGCAGCAGGTCTCAAACCTGTGGGTGGCAACCTCTCTGGGGGTCGGACGACACTGTCACGGGGTCATATATCAGGTAGTCTGCATATCAGATATTTAAACTACAATTCATAACAGTAGCAAAGTTACAGTAATAAAATAGCAACCAAAATACTCTTCTGGCTGGAATCACCACACGTGAGGAACTGTGCCAAAGGGGCACAGCATTAGGAAGGTTGAGAACCACTGGTCCAGAGGAACATCATAAATTCTCATGAAAGACCAATGTAGTAAATATTGCTTTTAAAGGGTTACTATTATGATGGGGAAAATGGCTCACTGGGTAAAAGTGCTTGCTGTACAGGTCTGATTGTCTGAGTCCACCCACATAAGATACCTGATGCAGTACCATGCGTCTCTACACCCCTACAGGGAGATGAGAGGCAGACATAAAATTGCCAGAAGCTAGCCTGATGTACATGTGTGCCATCACATGCATGTGACCAAACATTCTGTAAACACATACACACACACACACACACACACACACACACACACACACACACACACACATGCGCGCGCGCGCTCGTGCACAAATACATACACACGAACCCGGTCATTACTATGCGCATAGTGATTTACTGAAAAACAGAATGTTAACCTCAACCTATTGTTGGTGAATGCAGCTGTATTTCACATTCTTCCTAATGACTTCAGATGAAAGAGAAATCACAAATAGACATAATTTAATAATATTGATATACAAGAATAGGTTCAGTTCAGCATCGTGTTTGGAGTCTCCCTCTTTTCTCCTATCTGTGTGTGAGTGTATGTCTATGTGGTTCACCATTTTACACACTTAGTATACTAACACACACACACACACACACACACACACACATACACGAAGAGGAAGAACTAAGATAGTAAAGCTCATCTTTAGCAGCCAAAAGTTAGCCATTAGAAAGCGTATTTCCACGGTAAGCTCAAGAGAGAAGATACACAGGTTACCTGTCATAAAAGGCGGAAGAAATAAAACTGAACAGTAGTTTGAGTTAAGGGTGAAGCAAACAGACCCTGTAATGATACTGTTATATACAGTGCGACAGTGTAAGGATACTGTTATATACAGTGCAACAGTTACACTGAGCCATTTGACCATGTCCCTTGCTTACCTGCCACTTTAGATGAGAGGATACAATGGGGATACTTATCGATTCTTATCAATCAATCAACCTATCTATCTATCTATCTATCTATCTATCATCTATCAATCATCAATTTTGACATCTGTCTATATTCTATCATTTGTATATTTATCATCTATTAAATCTCATATCACCTATCTACCATCTATTATGACATCTGACTGTATGCTAGAATATATATATATATATACATATATATGTGTGTGTGTGTATATATATAATCTGTCTATCTTATATCTATCATCTGTCATCTCTCTATCATCTATTATTACATCTTTACTAATCACCTATCAATCTACTATGTTGTCTATCACCTAATATCTATCATCTAATAGCTATCTATTATATCATCTATCATGTAATCTATGGATCTACTCATTCATCTTTCCTTTGTTCTCCTTTGATCAGGTTACTCTATTATGATGATTGAAGTCCCCCAAAGGGCCATATGTTAAAGATTAGCTCTCAAGTCTGTGGGACTACTAGAAGGTGGTAGGAATTTTAGTAGTGGTAGCTTCCCTGGAATCTGTTCTGGGACCCTAGCCTCCTCTCCATTTTCTCTCTTTACTCCCTATTCTTGAGGAGTGGGTATCTTCCTCCACTAAGAGCTCCCACGTGGATGTGTTGTCTCACAGCGTGATAAAAAGCAATGGTTCTTAAAAAAAAAAAAATGTGGCCTGAAACTATGGGCCAAAATAAACCTGTCCTCCTTGAAGTTAGTTATGTCAGGCATTGTCACAATGTTGGAAAGTTGACTAACACATAGGTCACTCTGCCTACATTTGTCAACACTTGGCTTCCTGCCTCTGTCTCTCCATGTTGAGTATGTGTGTAAGTTTGAATCTTCTCTCTAGTAACTACACAGGGTTCATCAAGAGATGAGAAACTTCATTCTCAACGGTACCACCCCACATTTTGTCCCCACCTTATTGCCAACTGTCCTAGCAAGAGTGAGTTTCACAGGTCCCATAGCTGATTCCTGCTGCAGCCATGATATGACTTCCTGAAGGCACTCACAGAGTTTGGGAGCAGTTCTGAGCCATGCCAGAGTCTCAATGTCCCGTCAATATGAGCAGTCTTTCTATTCCCCCGGGGATCTAAGTAACATAAAAGGAAGCAGAGAAGACAGTCATTTGATCACTATTTTACCTTCTATTCAGCCAAGATTCTGAGAAAACAGGAGCTCATACCTCAGGTGGCCTACAACTTCTCAGGCTGCACCACTAAAGGAAGTCTGGTTAGTAGAACACCACCTCTTCCCCTTCAATGACCTTGCACACCCAGAGAGGGAGAAACATTGCCTCAAAAAATAAGAGTATGTGATCCAAGCAGACTCCTGACATTGACCTCTGGCCTCCACACACATGCACCCACACCCATATGACATAGACATGCACACACAGGCATATAGACAAAGACACATTAATCCCCTCTCATTCTGGTAGATTGTTTCTGACTTAGATAGATGAACAACTGACACTCAGACATGTAGACACACAGATAAGCACATTCCATTGTGGGTAAGTAAGACACCTTGAATACGGACACAGAGATGAAATGCTAAGTGGTTGAGATATAGATCTGTGAAGTTTTAATATTATAGTTATTTTATCTGTATCTACAAGTTGATAACATTGGAATTATTAACCCCAGGATGAATTAACCTTCATTCTTCTCTCTGTATTTTTTTATGTAGTTAATTGTCCTTCTCAAAAATGGTATAGAGTATTTCTAACTACTTGAATTTGACCCTAGTCCTGTGGCTTGCGTTGGCCAATGAGATGTTGATTTCTGTGACATACCAGGGCGCTGGAAAGTGTCTGGTATTGGACCAGGGCTTGGTTTCTTGCATTTCTATCATCCCCATGAGAGGAATTTGCCAAGGTTGGGTTAATGGCCTGAGACTGAGAGCCATGTGAAGCAGACCCCTAAGTTCCTGATGAACAAGAAGTACTTGTGCTTGTGTGGCATTAAGACAGAGCTTGCTGGCTGGGTAGCAATAGTTAACTCCTACTCGGAGTGCTTGAATTATAATCAAAAAGGCCAGTGCTTGTTTTAAGGTCAGGAGGGTGTACATGGTGAGGAGATTGTTTTTCCTCAGTGAATTGAAAGGGAAAAAACTTTGTGGTGCTTGGGATTTAAAAGGAAGATTGAAGAAAATGAAAGCAGGCCATCCCTGGCCATAACCTGAGGAAGAGAAAGGTGATATGACTTTAAATGTTATATATTCTAGAAAATTCCATTGGTGACATTTCTCTGCTGTAATCTTATATATTTTTTTTATTGAAAACAGACTCTTTTCTTCTACAATATATCCTGATTATAGTTTCCCCTCCCTCTACTCCTCCCAGTTCCTCCCTACCTCCCTTCTCCTCCAGATCCTTTCTGTCCCTCATTAAAAAAGAACAGGTTTCTTAGAGACAACAATACAATATAACTAAATAAAATATAATAAGATAAAACAAAAAACCAATCTCACCAAAGCTGGAGAAGGCAAACCAGCAGAAGAAAAGGAGCCCAAGAGAAGGCACAGGAATCAGAGACCCACTCATTCACACACTCAGGAGTCCCATACAAAATACTAAACTGGAAGCCATAATAAGTACCCAGAGGACTTGTGCAGACCTGTGCAGGCCCTGTGCTTGCTGCTTCAGTTTCTCTGCGTTTATAGGAACTTTGCTAGGTTGATTTAGAAGGATTTGTTTTCCAAGCCCTCTGGCTCTTACACTCTTTATGCCTCCTCTTCCAAGGGGTTCCCTGAGCTCTGAGGGGAGAAGAATTTGATGAATACATCCCATTTACAGCTGTGGGTCTCATGCTTTCTCTCTCTCTCTCTCTCTCTATCTCTCTCTCTCTCTCTCTCTTTCTGCATAATGTCTGACTGTGGTTGTATCTGTTCCCATCTTTTGCGGGAGGACACTTCTCTGGTGATAGTTGAATAAGGCACTGATCTATGAGCAGTCATTTTATCCTTACTGTCTTAGTAAAGACCTGGCCATTTTGGGGTGAGGATTGTGGGAAGACTTTGGAGCCACTGAGTGTTACAAGCTCAGTGGGATGTTCTGGAGAAGCTTAGATGATAGGAATGTTGAGAACAGTGCAGAAGATAGAGGCCTGGTTTGTGAAAGTTCAGAGGGAAGATTAAAGACTCTCAGGGACATTTGCTGATTTGATTTAAGAGTCCGTGGTTCTGGTTAGTTGGACCTGAAGAATCAGCTGTGATTAACAAGATACCACAATTACTGAAGTGAAATCTTTATGATACTGGGACAATTGATGCTAGTTAGCTAGAGCTGAGAAATTATTGGTGATTAAGAAGAGACCAGCATCACTGAGGTGAAATCTTTTAGGAAGTGTTTCCTGAGACCAGAGGGAAGCTGTGTTCCAAGGTGGCCAAGGTTGTACCTCATGCTGGCAGCAGGACCTGGTAATATATAAGAGTCACCCAGGTGGTACTGATTTTGAAGGTATGAAGGGCTCATGGAGTGTTGGACCGAACCTGCTCAGCGTTCGCCGCCCTGCTGAGTCAGCCCAGGGCTAGACCAGCGAGAGGCTGGCTAGCCTACGGAGTGCGGGAGACTTCTGGCAGTTCCCGGGAGACCTACAGCCGCTGTGACACACCCCCACCGCTAGGCCTGGAGAGCAGATCTCCTTGTGGGCCCAAGTGTTACAGCCCCTTAGACAAAGTTCTCTGACGCCAAAGTAGTTTTACAGCTTTATTCCTTCTGGATGGCAATCTATACTTTCTTTCTTTCTTTTTTTTTTTCCTTTAATATTCTTTAATGCAAATCTTAAATATCCATGAGACATGGATCATATGATGGCTACAGAATTTTAGCAACTAAACAACAACAGCTACAACAAAACACAAAAGCCTGGAGCCTTGCATTTTTATCCTAATTTTCATATAGAAGTTGAAAAGTTACAGAGATTGTAAGACATGAAATGGTAGTGTTCGCCTATACGGATCCCCTTAGCTCTTGAATTATGGCCTTCGCATAAATGTCAACTAAAGAAGCAAGGCTTCCAGACTGTACATGGCATCCATGCTCTGAGGTGAGCCCCTCTCAGAATGGGAGAGCCACAGTAAACGACAGGAGCAGGTCTGCTGGGTGCCCTCTTTGACCTCAGCGGCCTTTCTGTGCCACAAGTACATTGTGTGGGTCGTCTTAAATAAAATGAGAAAACTATTGCCCAAGATCAGTGTCTCCGAGAGAACTTGGCCTTGGGTGTGTTTCCTGTGGTGCTTTATTCCTAGGAGCAGGGAGGGCCTTTAGTTCTGGAAAGTTCCCTTAGTGTTTTCCTTTCTTTTCTTTTTTTTTAATTTTTTTTATTTTTGATACTTTATTTACATTTCCAATGTTTCCCCTTTTCTGGGTCTCCTCTTTGGAAACCCCCTATACCCTCCCCATCCCCACCTCTATGAGGGAATTCCACCTCCCACCCACCCACCTACCAACTCCCATATTCCCACCTTGACATTCCCCTTTACTGGGGCCTCTAACAACCTCAGGCCCAAGGGCCTCTACTCTCTCCCTGATGGCCATCGAGGTCATCCTCTGCCATATATGCGGTCCGAACCATGGGTCCCTCGATGTGTATTTTTTGGTTGGTGGTCCAAACTCCAGGACAACCGGGGGGGGGGGTCAGGCCCATTGATGCTCTTGCTCCCTCCATGGGGCTGCGAATTCCCTCAGTTCCTTCAGACCTTTCTCCAACTCCTCCATCTGGGACCTCACTCTCAGTCCAGTGGTTACTGTTAAGTGAAACTTGGGCATTCTGAACTTTTGGGCTAATATCCGCTTATCAGTGAGTACATACCATGTTCGTTCTTTTGTGACTGAATTACCTCGCACAGGATGATATTTTCAAGTTCCATCCAATTGCCTGCAAATTTCATTAAGTCATTGTTTTTAATAGCT